>JAJJKW010002255.1:0-10072 GCA_023805745.1 Isotricha sp. YL-2021b
TATAAAAAACATTTTTTCTGATTGATGTGCCACATCTTTAGGATGCCCCCTCACTCTATCAGGTTCCTGGAAATGGGAATATGATGCTAAAGGGAGTGAGAGGGAATTTTTGTTCTTTAACCATATAAATAAGTATAAAATTTCCAACTAACTAATCAATTATCTTGATTTTATAATTTTATTCTTTCACTTTTTTAAATAATTTTTTTTGTTATTTAATGTTTAAATATTTTTTAACTTTAATATATTTAAAAAAACAAATTAGCTAATTCAAGGTATATTTAATAAAATAGATTTAAAAAAATTATTAATCACTCATTCTTAAAAATGATGAAATTGTGCAATTGTATATATAGTATTTTTAAATATATTTAATTTAATATCCAGTGATTTGATTTTAATAAATAATTGATAATTTTTTCATAATTTAACATTATTTTATTGTATTTATTTTTTAATTTATTTAAATTAATGCTTTTACATAAAAACAGTTCTTTATAAACACTGAAAAATTGTGAATTGTTTTAAATATTAATTTTGTTTCAAGCAAAAAAAATGAAAAAAAAATCCAAAATCAATTATTAATTTTTAATGATTTTATTATTTCTACTTTTTTTATTATATTTAAAGAATTTATTACTTATTTTAACATTGTAAATATTTCTTTACCTATTATTTTCTTATCGAAAGATTGAACACTAATTTTGTTTTCCTGAAAATGAATTTTTACAAATTTAAGATTTTTAACATCTTCTAAAACAAAACATTTATCAAAATCTTGTTCAAAATCAATTTTCTGAGCAAGAATCATATAAGGAAATTTTCTAATGAGGATAAATGGTTTTGATTGATATAACAAATAATCAACAAATGTATTATTCCTAAAAACAAAAGCATTACCAAAATCACATTCTCCTTTTTCTTCTAAATATTTTAAATTTGTATTATCTTTTTTTTCAATAATATTACAAATTTTTTCTTTATTATTATTAATTGAAATTTCAATTTTTTCATATGGGAAATTTATATTAATACATTCACAATTTAAATTATAACAATCAAAATATTTTCTATGATCACTAAAAGTAACAAAAGAAGGTAAAGGTGAAGAAGATAAAAAAACATAATTAATAATTTCTTTTTTATAAATAGAATTTACTAATTCTATTTTGGGTAATTTGTATAAATTAACATATCCATCATCAGAACAAGTAATTAACATATTTAATTCATTATTTACATTTATATTATTGATTTTTTTTGAATGACAAAGATAATAATTTGGTAAAAAAGAACTATTTTCTTCTCTAATTTTATTGATGGAATAAATTATTAAACTTCCGTTTTCTGTTCCTACATATAAATTATCCTCATTTTTATCAATATATACTATTGAAATTAAACTTTTATCTGGAATATCTTCATTTGTTATTTCGTAAAAATTCTGATCTTTTATTTTTAACAATATTTTACTATTATTCTCATTCATTAAAATTATAATAAAATCTCCATATGTGATATGTATTATTTTTTCAATTGATTTAAAAGGTAATAGACTTTTTATTTCTTTTATTGTTTTTTCTCTGTAAACTAAATATAATGTAACACGACTTAAATCAAATGTATAAAAAATTATATTTTTTTCAAATTGAAAAACAGAATGTATTTGTTTTCCATCTAAGTTAAATTCAATATTCATTTCTTTTTCTTCTTTTTCTTTTTTTTCTTTTTCTTCTAATATTTTATCATAAATTTGATGAGGTGTTAAACCTAATTCAACTAATCTAAAAATACATTCTCTTTCATGTTCTCGAATAGTTTTGTATTTTTTTTCAATAACATTATCATAAGTGTAAGCCATAAATAAATTTTTTTTATTTTTTGCGTTTTCTCCTCTTGAATTCACTCCAAAAATTAAATTAACCCAATCAATAATATCATATCTAATTAACTCTAATATTTCTCTATAAATACAAATAAATAAATAAGGATTATTTTGAGAATATTGAGGTAATAAAACATTATTAACATAAATTTCTTTTTCATTATAATCATTTAAATTTATATTATCCCAATTAATATTCTCTAATTTGTTTTCTGAAAGTAGATTCATTAAAAAAAAACTACTACTTCTTTCAGTATTTTTTTGTAATTGTCCTAAATTTAATTTATTTAAATTTAAAAACATTTCAGGAAAGAAAAAAAATTGTGGAATAATTTCTCTTAAATCACTTCTTGAAGTAATACAACTTTGATAACTTTTTTCTAAATTAATAAATAATCTATCAGGAGCATCAAAAGAAGTTCCCTGAATACACCAAGCACTAATAGTATAAGGAAAAATTCTAGTTAAATAATGTGAAACATAAGCAGGATTAGAATAGTGAGTACCATAATAATAAGGAACAGTATCTAAATCAACATTTTCATCATCATAAAATTGTTCCATAGTATAATTTTTATATTTTGGATTAATTTCTTCAAAAAATAAATCAAAATTGGTTTGATAATTATTTTTTCTATTATTTTCCTTATTTGGTTCTAAAGTTATTTGAGCCATTGGTAAATTTAATGGTCTTATTCTAATTGATTTATCTTTTGAAGATATAATATAATCATTTAATATCCATGGAAATACTGGATATTGAGTTAAATCTTTTAAAGATCTATTTGCAAATATATTTATTATATTTAAAAATGCAAATGTTGATATTTCTCCTTCTCTCCATTTTTCTGTGATATTTTTATATTTATCTACTAAATTTGCATTTGCATAAAATAAAGTTGTTTTATTTATATAACAAATTTGGTATGCCATATATTTTAAAAAACGATTTTGACCATATTCTGTATTAAAATTAAAATAATAAGATTTGTTTTTATTAGTGAAAATTTCTATTGCATTGTTAAAATAATAATATTTTCTTGGGAAAAGTAATGTTATATCTTTTATTTTTATTTTTAGATAATAATGTTTATTTTTATCAGTATTTCGAAATGAACCAAAACATGAATTTTGAGCTTTATCAAAATTTTCTTTTATTTCTTCTTTTTCTGAATAAAAAAATTCAAAATATTGAATTCTTTCTTCATTATATTTGTTATTTTTAATCAAAAGAAATCCTTTTATATGATGAGTTACTTTAATTAAACAACATGGGATTTTTTCATAATACAAAGGAATATCAAAATTATTATTTTCATTTTTATTATTTAAAATATTTAAATTAATATAATTTGGTTGTTTCTTATCAGAGAAAAAATCTTCATATTTATATTCATTTGAAGTATAATAATCAAAATCTAAAATTGGAGTTAATAAAGGATTAGTAAAATTCTGTGTTAAATGTGTTGATATTTTATATTTAAATTCCTTTTTTTTATCTGTGTAAAATAATTGTTTATTTGAATATATTCCATTAAAAGAAAATAATTCTTTTTTAATTTTTATATATTTCTTTTTTATCTTTGAATTTAAAGAATAATTTGAAATATTATATAAATACATAAAATCTTTTTCCCAAAGATGAATCACATTTGGTAATTCCATTTCTAAAACAAATTCAGCTTTATTTTTATTTTGATGAGTATTTAAATAAATCTTTAAAAATTCTATTGAATTTCTTTTTTTAAGATTAATTTTTGAAAACATTGAAGTAAATATAGAAATATTTTTCAAACTATTAATTTCTATATTTGGATATGAAAATAGAACTATCTCCTTTATCACTTTTTCAAATTTTTTTTTTTTTTCTTTATTTAAACATAAATATGATAACATTATTATATTATCTAAACATAATATCATTAAATTATTCGCTATAATTTTTTTTAAATCTTTGTTTTCTTTTTGGATTGCATTGATATTAGTATTATTATTTGAATTAAAAAATTTATCTATTTCTATGAATAAATATAAAAATATATAATATAAATTGATATTTTCATCAATATTAGGAGAATTTTTTTTTAAAAAAAATTGTGTAAAAATCATTGTTAAAATTTTTAACAATTTGAATACTTCATCTAATCTTTTCATTAAATTATTGAAATTGTCAACTTGAAAAAATACATTTGTTAAAAAATCAATATATATTTTTTGATATTGTTTAACTATTTCAAATTTATTTTTGGATTTTTCTTTATTTAATTCCTTTAATAATTTTCCGAAATATTTATTTAAAAAATCAATAAAAAAGTGAATTCCTTTTATTTGATTATCATTTAATTTGATACTTAAAAAATTATTAAAATGTGAAACATCAATTTTAGTAATTTGATTAAATGAATAACTTATTAAATCATCAATATAATTTAATTTTAGTTGATATTTAATATATAGTTTAGTCAATATTTTCCTTAAAAATAATTTAATAGTAGGAAAACCAAAATTCTTTCCTATTTCAAACTTTTCTTGATTATTAAAACATAAGTTAAGACAAATTTCTTCATAAATAATTTTCAAAATAAAAGATTTAAGGTTAAAAATTATATTTAAACAATATTTTTTTAAATTATCTTCATTTCCATTTTCTGTATATAATAAGCAATAAATATAAATATTAATTAAATTATTTTTAATTTGTTCATTTGAATATAACATTATATTATTTTTTTGAACGATTTTTTCAAATAAATATTTTAAATGATTATCAATTAATTTGAGATATAATTCAAATACAAAATTTTGAGGAATAACTAAAGTAAAATCATAGCAACCAATATAATTAATAGAAAATAATAAATATTCTTTAATAATTTCAGATAAAATTTCTTCTTTACTTTCAAAAACTTTTTTATTAGAAAGGAATTCAAAATTATTATTATTTTCATTTTTGGGAGTAGGGATTGGAGTTTGAATTGGATTTGGAGTTTCATTTTTTTCATGCTTATTTTCTTGATTTTTGTCTACAATAATATTACTATCAAAAAAATGAATTAATATAAAATAAAAAATTTGACTCTTCAATTTTAAAGCTGTTGAATTAGAAAAAATTTTTTTTATAATTTCATAATATATCAAATATATTTCTTGAAATATTTGGATTATTAATAATTTTATTTCTATATTTTTTGATTTAATCATTGATAAATTAATAACAAATTCTAAATTTATTTTTGGATTTGGATCTTTTGTATTTAATAATTCTTCAATTAAACTTATTAAAGTTAATTTTTGATATTCTTCATTAATGTCATTTTTAAACAAATAATCTATTATTTCATTCATATCTTCAGTTTTAGAATTAACCATTTCTTTGACCAACATTTTAACAAAAGGAAAAAATTTATCTTTAAAATCTTCATATTTAATTTCATTTAAAAATTTCCCACATACATTAAATCTCATATATTTATATAAACTTTTTTCATTTAAGTTAAAATAATCAAAATATTTTTCTAAATCTTTATTAAAAATTTTAATAATTATTTCATATTTGAAAAAAATATATGAATAAAAACTTTGTAAATATGTGTCCTTTAGTTTTTTCTTTGTAATTGTATCTGAATATTTAGTCTGTTCCAAAAAATTATTACTTAATTCAAATATAAATTCTTGAAACATTTTATCTTCAAAATAAGATAAATCTAAATTTAAAATAAATAAACCTAATATTTCAAAAAATTGAGTAATATGAGCATTTACCACATTTAAAGGTTTAGAAATTAAAATTTCTTTTATTAAATTTAAAAGTTTTTTCAAAATTTCTTTTTCATTATTGACTAAAACTTTTTCAAACAAAGGAAGAAAAATTTTCATTCCTCCAATTAAATAAATATTATATTTATATTGATTAATAGCAATTAATTCACTTTCTTTTTTTTCACTTTTCACGGAATTATTCCAATAAACATTATTTCCTAAATTAAATATATTTTTTGAAGAAATGTTTTCTTCAAATGTTATTCTTGGATAATCAAAAATATAACAACTTATTGGAGTAAAATTTCCTTGAAAATTTTCAAAAAATTTTGTTTTAATTAATTGTAATGTTTTCCCTTCATAGATTGTAGATTTAATTTCAGTTTCATATTTCTTTTTATTTAATTCACAAATTCCAATTGTAATAATTTTATCATCTTTATAATTTACTAAAGAAAAATTTATTTTATACCATTTATTCACTTCTATATTAAAATTCATTGTTTTAATTTCTTTTCCATCAATTAATAAATTTATCGAAGTTCCATTTAATATCAATTCTAATTTTGATTGATATAAATTTATTGTTATTAATTTTGTATTTTCATTTTTATGATAATCTCTTGTTAAAAATATTATTTGGAAATTTAATGTATTTCCATCATTTATTATTTTTGGTTCTTTAAATTCAAAATTTATTCCCTCACATTTTTTTAAATCAAAAGAAAAATAATTAAATTGATTTAAATCATCTTTCCCACTAATAAAAAAAAAAAGTAAGTCAATATATTTTGAAAAATTTGATAAATCTTTATTATAATTAGATACTCCCCAATAATATTCTTTTGCTATTTTTTTAAAAATAATATTTATTTCTTTTTTTGATAATTCATCTTTCTTTTTTAAAATATTAAAAATTTCTTCTAAAATAGTTTTAATTGTTTGAATTGGTGTATTTATATATAAATCATAAAAAATACCTATCATTCCATTTTCTTTATCTTCTTCATCATAATAATTTTCATCAAATTGAATAACTTCTGCAATTTCTGTTGATTTTGTAAAAATTTCTTTTAATTTAATAAAATTATATGAAATTAATTCTATATTTTCATTATTATTTTGTTGATTTACTTCTTTTTCATTATTTTTATTATTTCTTTCCTTTTTGATATATTGCTTTAAAAATTTAAAAAATTGTTTTATATCATTTTCTGAATCTTGTTTTAATTTTGGGATTAAATCTTTTAATTCTTCAGAAAATTCAAATATTTCCTGTATAAAATTCTTATTTTGAATTTCAATTTCTTCTTCTTTTTCTATTTTTTTATTAAAATTATTTTTAACCTTTTTAATTATTTCTTTTTTTTCAATAAAATGTTCAAATTTTTTTATTGGAAATCCATCGGTTTGAATTTCAATTTTGTTTTCTTTTTTTTTTCGTTCAAATTATTTTTTAAATGTTCTTCTTCTTCTTTATTATCATTTGTTTTTTTTTTTTTATTTTTTCCATTATTAAATTCGTTATTGTGATTATTTAATTTTAAATTCTCTATATTTTCTTTTTTAGACTTAATTTTTTTATTTTCATTTACTTTTTCTTTATTTTTTTCTTTATTCTCTTTACTTTTTGTTTTTTCCATGATAAAATTTTAAAAATAAATTTAGCTAATAAATCATGAATGATAGAAATATAAAAAATTTAATTTATTTATTATTTACACTTCTTCTAAGGTTATCTATTACATTTATAAATAACTTTAATAAGAAAAGAATTAAAACATTATTATCATTTTTTTTAAATCTTTTGATTAAATTAAAGTTAAATTGTTCAAAAAGTTTTTTTTCATGTATAAAAATTATGTATTATATAAAATTTTTCTATATAATATATAATATTCGTATTCGTATTATTATTATTTCAAAAATAAATAAATAATTAAAACCCATAATAAAAGTGTTTAGTATATTTTCTTTCCATTTCATATTAATTAAAAATTAAATTAAATTTTATTTTTAGACAAAACATTTATGTTTTCTTTGTTTTAAAAAAATATATTCTTTAATATCTTTTGGAAGCAATTTTAATAAATCCAGTATAATAATTTAAATAATAATATATTCAACAAATATTTTATAAATAATTCAAAAAAAAATTTAAAAATTATCTATTTTTGCAGACAGAGAATAATTTATAATATAATATTTTTTAGTATAATATTTGATGTATTGAAATTTGATAAAGAAATAATTTAGAATAAAAAGAAATTCATAAATCAAATCATAAAAATAAAATATGATAATTAAGAAAATATCAAAGCAATACAATAAAATTCTTCTCAAGATAAATCAAAAATAAATTACCATAAAAAATATTATAATAATTAACCATATTTTTAATTATCTCTAACTATAGATTAATTAAATAAAAATATTATTTGAATTAATAATTTATTTTGATTTTGAAAAAGAAAAATTTTTATATTATTAATTGAATAATACATTTAAATATTTATTTGTAAAGAATTAAAAATATAATTAAATCTTTACTAAAAAATAAATTTATCATTTTTACTAATCTTTTTATTTTGTATTTTTTTAATAAAAATAGATTTGATATTTATGTTATTAATTATATTATGATGATTATTATTCTTAAATAATTAATATTTTTTCATTAAATTTTTTTATTTTTTTGAAATATTTTTGTCTTGATAAAAATCAATAGTATTATTAAAGTATAAAAAATGTTCAAACATTCATTTAAAATAGATATTATTTAATGAGTATTCCCATTATCTATATTTATTCAATTATATTTATATAAATAAATATTAAACAAATTTATTTCAAAAATAAGAAATCTAATTTAATATTTCCCCTTGAATATTTTATAAATATTTTTTTATTATCTTTTAAAATGTTTTTTTTTTTTAAAATATTATTTTAATAATTATTAATGTAAAGCCAATATTCTCTGAGGGATATTATCACTTGTCACCTATAAAAATATTAAAAATATCAGGAAGGCATAAAATAAATCACCATTCTTCAATTCCAATTTTAATTATCTATTTTAAATCAACAATTAGTTTAATATTTAATAAAATTCAATTTCATTTTTTTCAAAATAAACCGTATCTCATGATATTGTATATATCATTATTTAAACAATCTCTCCTTTTGTAAATTATAAAAAAATTTTTTATTAATTAACCGACCATATAACAAATTTTATAGATAACAATTTAACAATAATTGATTGATGGCCTATTTTAAAAGTGAAAATAAATTGTTCATAAGATTATATAAAATTAATCAAAATTTGGGACTAATCTAAATAACTATCTCTCTTACCATAAAAAATTTGTTTTTTTTAGAATTTTGTTTCAACTGTTTATTTCATGTTATTAAACTTATTTTTATTCTTTTATTAAAACATATTTTTTTTCTTCATTTATTACTTTTTTATTTTGAATAATTATAAATTTTTATTTTATCAATTTGAATACTTTTATTTCTTTGAATTTAAAAGAAATATCAATCTATTATACATTCCAATTATCAGAATATTCTATATCTTTTTTTGGAAATGATATTCACTTCATACTAAATTTATATATTTTATTCAATATCTTATATCAACTAGTTTTTTGTTTACATTATGATTGTCAGTTATTCAATATTCTGTATTTGGATTTTCTAAGAGAGTTTCATTTACTTTTTTAAACTAACATTTAAATGCTATATTAAAGATTTTAGGAATTGTACAAGATATCATATTTCAGCATATAAATTATTTTAATTTATTTATCAAAAAATTAAAGTTAAGAAAAACTATGGGAAAAATGTTATTCATCAATGGAATAAAAAAAGGAAAATTTATAGAGAAAGTATTCAAAGGTTTATAGTATAATCTTCTTTCAAAGAATTTATTATTATTGTAATTAATTAGATTATTATTTTTATTCATAATTATTATTCCATATTCTTTATCTCTTTTATTCTTTCTTTAGATTTTGATTTTGATTTAATTGAACTTTTCTCTTTTTTACAAATCTATTAAAAATTTGTTTTAATTATTCCTTCATCATTATAATATTTTAATATTTAAAAAAAATTAATATAAATTGTATTATAAATTGGTTGGAAAAATTTTTATGAAAGTTCATGATTTAACTCATATTTTCGAAGAATTATTTATAGATAAAAAATAATAATGCAAAAAATATAAAACAACTATTTTTTCTATTTCAAAGGATTCGATGTTACTCTCTTTGAAAAGAAGTAAAGATTAATTCCTTAACTTTTTTCTTCCAATCAATAAGTACACTAATTTTCATATTGTATTATCAACTTATTGATTTTTTATTTTTTATTTATTAAAATCTTTATAATATTTTTTTCTATAATTTTTAATTTTCTTTT
>JAJJKW010000102.1:0-10068 GCA_023805745.1 Isotricha sp. YL-2021b
CCCCAATCCCCAATCCCCAATTATTTTACTTTTTAATAAATCTATAAATTTAAAAAATTTATTATTATTTTTAAAAAATTAATAATAATTGATAATTAAATATTTATAAATTTTTATAATGTTTTTCATTTAAAACATTGAAAAAAATTATTTTTTATTTTTTTAATTAAAAATAAAATAAAAATATCTCAAAATTCAAATAATTAATTTATATTTTAAAAATATACTTATATTTATATTTACAATAAATATATTTTATTTATCATTCTTTTCAATAAATTATTTTTCTCTAATTTGATTCTCTACAGATTTTTTTAATTTTTCAATCAACATTTTTTCAAGATTATCCATTCCATTATAATATAAAGTTTTAAAAAAATCTTCAAATAATTTCTTATTAAATTTTCCATTTATTGTAAAAAGATTTTTATTACCATCAATTAAATCTTTTGCAAAAGAATCAAAAGTTTTCACAGCAGTTTCAATTAACTTTTTAATAATTTCATTTTTATCATTAGTTTTTCTTTTAACAAAGTTATTAAAAGGATCAAATAAAGTTTTATAAGCACTATGTTTACTTGCAGTTTGAAGATCTTCTCCTTTAATAACATTTCTTATACAATTATCAAAAAATTTATATAAACCTTTAATACTTTTTTTAATAATTTTATGATTAATAATATTTTTTCCTTTTAATTTTTTACTCAACCACTTATAACTTTCATTTGACAATCCAGTATAAGCTCCATCTAATATTAATTTTTTTATTTTATCTATTGGAATATCACCATTTATTAAATCATTTCCAATATCAGTTAAAGCTTTTCTATTTTCTAAAACATTTTTTCCTATTTCTTTAGCCATTCTTCCCATCACATTTTTATCTAAATTTTTATTTATTTTTTTTAAAGCTCCTCCAACTTTAGCAATTTTTTTTCCTTTTAAAGCTTTATCTAAAAATTTAATAACTTTATCACCTAATTTATTAATTCCTTTTGTTTTTGATAAACTTAATAAACTACCTATTCCAGCATCAATTAATTCTTCACACCAATTTATTTTTTCTTTCTTTTGTAATTTTTTATAAATTCTAACTCCACCTGTAAGAACAATACTTGTTATTGCTATTATAGGAGCAACTTCAGGAAAACATATTGTTAATGCTATTTCAAGTATATTTATTCCAGCAATTAAAATTTCTCCTAAATCTATTTTTAATTTAAAATGCTTTTTTATATTTTCTTCTGCTTCTTTAATTGAACTACAATTTTTCGGAATCCAAAAATTTAATTCATTTATAAAATTATTATTATATTCTTCTTCCATTTGTTTATAATTTTTATAATTACTTAAATTTTCTTCAATTCTACTATAAAACATTCCCCAAGATTGTAATATCATATTATAATAATAATTACATAAAGATTTTTCAGATATTAATTTTTTTTTACGAATATTATCTATAGTTAAACATAACATATCTTTAATAGAAATATTAAAAGGATAATCAACATTAAGAGGATCACTATTATTTTTACCATTAAATAACCATCTCCAATTATCTTTAATATAATTCGAAAATTTATTTTGTAATTTTAATAAATTTTCAAATTTTTCATCAAATTCAGGAGTTTTATAATAAAAATCATTTATACTAATATATAAAGTAGCAGAACCAGGTTGTCCTTGTCTTCCACATCTTCCAATACATTGTTCTAAAACTCTATTATTTTCCATATTATATGGTATAATAACATGTAAACCACCATTTTTTAAAGATATATTATCTAATTTAATATCCATTCCTCTTCCTGCTGCTGCTGTTGCTATTGTTATTTGTTTATTATTTCCTGCTATTAATATTGATTTTCTATCTTCTTCTGGATTTTTCCCTTCTATTCTACCATAATTTTTTTCTTCTATATTTGTCATAAAAAAAAATTCTTCTACTTGTTTTATTGTATTAAATATTACTAAAACAGGACGATTATTACTTGTTATTTCTAATATTTCTAAATATATTGTCTTATATAATTCAAAAGTATCATCTGGTCTAACACAACGATAAATTGGTATTTTTGATGGTAAATTTCTTGGAACTCTAAATAAATTTATATTATATGATTTTTTTAATATTTCTTCATCATTACTATCACCTAAAGTTCCTGTTAATCCTGTTATACTTTTATACATATTAAAAAATGTACATTGTGTTATTGAACATATTGAAACTGATGGATCTTTTATATTTATTCCTTCTTTTATTTCTATAAATTCATGTATACATTTTTGCCATCTTGAATTTGGTTTTTTATATCCTGTTGTTCTATCTATTATTACTATTTTATCTTTTTTTATAAATTTTTTATTTTCTTCAACTAATTCTTCTTCTATTAAATAATCTACTTTTTCTTCCTTTTTTTCTGCTATCATTGCACTATTTTTTAATTTTTCTATTTCTTTTTCATTAAAATTACCTACTTCAGGAAAATAATATTTTAAAACTTTTAGAATATATTTTACAGGATTATCTCGCATTAAAAATATAATTTCTAATATATCTCTATGATATAATACTTTAATTTCTTGAGCAATAATAGCAGGTGAAGTAGATTGATCTAAAAACATATTATCAACTTCATCAACAATAACAACATCATAAGGTCTATTTCTTAAAGGATTATTAGAAAATATAGAATGTAAATAAGCAAATTCAAAATTATAATTAGTAGAATAAACAATAGATTTATTAAAAACATTTACATTATATCCAGAAATATCTCCAAAATTATTATTTTTATCCAACACAATTTGAGATTGCATTAAATTTAAAAAATGTTTATCACCTTGTTTTTGACATAAAACACCACTTTCAATATTAAATAATTTATAATAATCTCTTTGATCTTTTTCATCTCTAATAGCTAATTCTAAATTTGAAGTTACAATATCAATTAATCTTCCATGTAAAACTAATACAATTGCTATAACTGATATAATATAAGATTTTCCTTCTCCTGTTTTTACTTGAGCAATTGCTCCTTTTCCATTTAATATTTCATCACATATTCTTATTATTGTTATTAATTGAACTGGATGAGGAATCATTATTTTTTGTCCATTTGATTTATTATTTGTAAATTTTTTTATTTTTATACATATTTCTGATATCATTGATGATAATTTTTCTAAAGAATCTTTTGGATTATTTATACTATTTTTCTCTGTTTTTATATTATCTATCATTATTTTTAAATATTTTTTATATTTTTCATTGCCTTTATCATAATTTATTATATCTTCCACTGTTGTACTTTTTATCTTTTTTTCTAATTTTGGTAATTTGATTTTTTTTGTTGTGTTTATTTTTTGTAAATTTATACATCCTTCAAATATATTTTCTGGTATTTCTACTGGAACATCATCAAATTCAATGTCTTGAAAATTTGATTTATTTTCTGGTGATAAATTTATAAATAATTTTGGATTACAGTGAATTTTAGATAATTTTTTACATTTATTAAAATTATTTTGAGGTATATTTTCAACACATTTTGATATTTTAATTTCTTCAAGATTAGTAAAATTTTCAAATGATATATTTTCAATATTAGGTTTTAAATCTAAAATATTAAGTTTAGTTATTTGTTTTTGAGGTATTGAATTTAAAAATTTAGAATTTGCTTGAATATAAGTTAATTTAGGACAATTATCAAAAGCATTATCTGCAATTTGTTCTATAGTCTTAGGAATATATAAACTATTTAATTTCGTACATCCATTAAAACAATTATCACCAATAAATTGTAAAGTATCTGGAAATTCAATATATTTTAATTCTTTAAAATCTTTCAAACATTCTTCATATAAAGTTACTGACTCATCTAAAATTGTTATATTTCTTATATTCTCTCTTAAATTTTTTTTTGATTTTAATAAAACATAAGGATCACATTCTAAATTTTTTATATTTTCAAATTCTTTACAATTAGTTCCTTTTAATTCTGTTTCTCCTAAAAAAACTATTCTATTTAGTTTTTCACATCCTTGAAAATTAGTTTCATCAACAAATTTCACAAATTTAGGAACAATAACACATAATATTTCTTCTTTTGGGAGATATGGTAAAAATTTAGGATCAACTTCAACTATTTTTAAATCAAAACAATTTTGAAGAAATCCTTCTTCAACAAATTCAACATTTTCTCCTATTATTAAAGTATCAACATTTCTCCAAAAATAATAACCATCATTTGATAAAGATTTAATATCTTTTGGAACTTCAAATATAGTTCTAAATTCTTTTATATTTCCTGATAAATATTTTATGGAAATTAATTGTCTACAATTTCTAAATAAATAATCTTCATATATTTGATAAAAATCAGGCATTACTATACTTTCTAAATTAATACAATTTTTGAATGGATCAGATTTAACATCAATATCACCATATTCTAAAATAATTGAAGTTAGATTTTCCATATTAAAATATTTTAAATATATTGATTCACATTTAACACAAGTTATATTTTTACAATCAGAAAATTCATTTTCACCTATTTTTTCAATTGATGAAGGAATTTCAATATATTCTAAATTATTCATTTCTTTGAAAGTATCTTTTGGAATTTCTTTTACACCTTCTGGTATTTTTACTATATTTATTTGATTTTTATTTATATAATTTAATAAAATGGGATCAAAACAAACTGATCTTAAAAATCTAAAGTTATTAAAAAAATATGGATCAACTTCTATATTTAAAGGGATTTCTAAAGTTTCAATATTAGAATATTCATAATAATCACAAGAATTTAATTTAATTTTATCATTTGGAATAATCAATATAGTTTCAAATAATTTTTTAATTCTTTCTTCACAAATAATATTATTTAAATTTACACATCCAATAAAAGAAGAACCATCAATTGTTATAACACTATCAGGAATTTTTATAGTATTTAAATTATAACAATTTTTAAAACAATTTTCTGGAATATCTTCAATTCCTTCAGGCAATTCTATTTCTTCTAATTTTAAACATCTTTCAAAACATCCTTTTTCTATTTTTTGTATTGAAGATGGTATAATTAATAATTTTAATGATTTCCAACCATAGAAAATTTCCCTTTTTAAAACTACTTCACCTGTTTTTACTTCAAAAGTTTCTATATTGAAATATTTATACCATTTATAATCTGAATGAATTTTATTTATTTTTATACAATTTTCAAAAGTTGATTCTTCTATAAATTCTATACTAGATGGAATGTATATTTCTTCTAAATTTATACACATTCTAAAATCTGATTTTTTAATATTTTTAACACCTTCTTTAATAAATATTTGTTTTAAAGAAGTTTGATTAAATTTATTTAACCATTTAGGAACACAATATACTGATTCAATATTTTTAAAATTATTAAATGAATCATTTTCTATATATTCTATTGTAATATCTATTTCAATATGTTTAATTTCATCATTTTCATTTTCAAATAATTCTTTTGTTATATATTTTATTGGTTTTAATATTTTTATAACTTCATTTTCTTTTTTTTCATCTAAAATTTTTTTTATTTCTGGATCTATATAATCATATTTTTTTATATTTCCCATTTCAATATCATTTAAAAATATTTCTTCTTTTTTTTCAATCTCATTTTTTACATTTAAAATCTCTTCATCTTCAAAAGGAATTAAATAAAAAATTTGATTATTAGAATTATTTGATTTAATTAAATTTAATTTATTACCATTAAGAAAATCTTCATATTGAATATTTAATCTTAAATTAGTATTTAATTTCTCGAATTGATATTCATTATTGTTATTCATTATAATTTTCCATTTAATTTCATTTTCTGAAAATAAATCATATTGTTTGATAAAATTTTCCTTTTTTAAATTACAGCCTAAACTTTTTTGAGAAATTAAACTAATAATTTTATAGCAATTTTCTTCAGGTATAAAACTAAAATAAAATATTTGATTTAATTCTTGAGTTAAATCTGAAACAATTAAATTTGCTCCATTTTCTTTTTCAAATTCTTCAATTTCTAAAACTTTATTATCATTAATTTTAGTAACAATGAGATAATTTCCTTCATTAATAATTGGAATAGAAACATAATAATTTCCAAATGAATCAATTGCTAAACAATATTTTCTTTGATTTGATTCATCTATATAAGAAATCCATATTCCATAAACATTTTTTTCTATTGAATCATAATTTCTTGTGAATCCCTTTTCTAAAAAACCTATTGTTTCTTCATATAATGAAGGAAATTCTTTTTCTTCTATATTTGAGATACAATAAATATTCCCATAAAAAGGAATTTCCATTAATTTGGTTGAAAAATATCATTATTTATTTATTAACTATTTTAAAATATTATTTTTCAAAACTTTTTCTCAAAAAAACTATTAAAAAAATATTTAATTTATTTTATGTTTTTTAAAATCATTTATATTTTATATTTTTTAATTCAAAAAAAAGATTTCTAAGGTTAATTAGAAATTTTTTTCAATTCATTAATAAAAGAATAATAAACTATAATAGTGAGTTAATTAAATATTTAAGATTTCTGAATATAAATATTAAATATCTATTAGAAGATATCTTAAGAATTAAGTTATCATTTTTTATTTAAATTAGAGATTTACTCATGAAATATTATTTTATTCATAATAAAAAATAAATTATAAAAATCATTGAAAATATTATATTATTTTAATTAATTAAAAATGTTATTATGTATATCAAAATGTAAAAAAATGAAAGATATTTGGGAAAAATATAAAAAAATTGAAAAAATAGGTTCAGGTAGATTTAGTAATGTTTATCAAGGAAAAACGAAAATTAATGGAGAATATGTAGCAATTAAAGAAATTAATAAAATAAATATAAATGAAAATATATTTTTAGAAGAAATCGAAAGTATAAAAAAATTAAATTCAGAAAATATAATAAATATAAAAGAAATAATAGAAACAAAAAATTCATTTTATATTATTTCAGAATTATGTTATTTAAATATTGAAGAATATTTAAATAAAAGAAAAGAAGATTTATTAATAGAAGAAATAAAAGAAATATTAATAGATTTAAATAAAGGATTTAAAGAAATAAAGAAAAATAAAATAATTAATAATAATAATATTAAACCTTCAAATATTTTATTATGTTTAAATAAAATAAATAAAATATGTTTTAAAATAAGTGATATAGGATTAAATAAAATATATGAAAATAATATAAATATAAAATTAAAAGAAGAAGATGATATATGGAATTTAGGTATTTTTATTTATTATCTTTTATTTAAAAAATATCCTTATAATAAAAATGAAATTATTATTGAAAATAAAATAAATAATATATTATTAGATGATTTATTAAAAAAAATGTTAAATCCTAATATTAAAGAAAGAATAAATTGGGAAGATTATTTTAATCATCCTTTTTTTAATAATTTATATTATTTTAAATGTATTAAACATTCAAAAGATTATTATGCATATTGTAATGATTGTAAATATAATATTTGTGAATTATGTAATCATACTTCTCATAATATTATTCCTTTTTGTGAAATATCTTTTAATAAAAATGAAATTAATCAAATTAATAATTTATCTAAAGAATTAGATAATAAATTAGATCAATTTATTAAATTTAAAAAGAATATTGAAGAATATATAAATAAAATACAATTAATTAAAGGTGATAATTCAATATATGAAAATGATAAAAATAATAATTATAAACAATATTTAATTAATTATTTAAAAATATTCAATCAAAAGTTAGAAATTAAAGATAATTTAATAAATATAAATTTAAATCCAAATAATATTATATGTGAATATGATATTAAAAAATGTGAAAAAGATAAAGATGATTATTTAAATCAAATAATAATAAATTGTTATGAAGAAGCAAAAAGAAAAGAATTAAATTTAAAAGGATTAAATAATGAAAAAGAAATAAAAGAAAAATGTGATTTATATTTAAATAATAAAAAAATAGATTTTAGTTATAATTATAAATTTCCAAAAGATGGAAAATATTCTATTAAAATAAATATTAAAAATCCATTATCAAATACTAATTATTTATTTTATAAATGTAATAAATTAACATCTTTAGATTTATCAAATTTTAATACAACTAATATTACTAATATGAGTTATATGTTCTCTAATTGTTCTTCTATATCTTCATTAGATTTATCAAATTTTAATACTCTTAACGTTAATAATATGAGTTATATGTTCTCTAATTCTTCTTCTTTAACTTCTTTATTATCTAATTTTAATACTATTAACGTTAAAGATATGAGTTGTATGTTCTCTGGTTGTTCTTCTTTAAAATCTTTAGATTTATCTACTTTTAATACTAATAATGTAAATAATATGATTTTTATGTTCTGTGGATGCTATTCTTTAACTTCTTTAGATTTATCTCATTTTAGTACAGTTAATGTTACTTTAATGAATGATATGTTTTGTGATTGTACCTCTTTAACTTCTTTAAATTTATCAAATTTTAATTCAAATAATGTTAAAGATATGGAAGGTATGTTCAATGGTTGTTCTTCTTTAATTTCTTTAAATGTATCTAATTTTAATACTCAAATTGTTAGTAATATGGGATATATGTTCTCTGGTTGTTCTTCTTTAACTTCTTTAAATTTATCTCATTTTAAAACTAATAATGTTACTACTATGAATTACATGTTTTGTGATTGTTCTTCTTTAATTTCTTTAAATATAGATAATTTTAATACTATCAATGTTAAAGATATGAGTTCCATGTTCGATGGTTGTTCTTCTTTAACTTCTTTAAATTTATCTCCTTTTAATACTGAAAATGTTAATAATATGAATCATATGTTTTCTAGTTGTCACTCTTTAACTATTTTAAATTTAAGTAATTTTAATACTAATAATGTTCAAGATATGAGTAATATGTTCTCTGATTGTACTTCTTTATCTTCTTTAAATTTATCTAATTTTAAGACAAATAGTGTTACTGATATGAGTAACATGTTCATTAAATGTTCTTCTTTAATTATTTTAAATGCTCAAGATGGGAAAATTTTGAATAAAACAAATAAATTAATAGCTATTAATAAAAAAAAATTAGGGGAAAAAGGAAAAAATGAAATCAAATAAAAAAACAAATCAATTATTATTTAAAAGTATTGTTGATTATTTTTGATATTTTGATGATATTTTTTGATTTTAAATTTTATTTTTTAATAATTTTTTGTGTTTTTTTAGAATTATATGTATTTAAATTTATCAGTTTTTTATCTTTTTACACATAATTTGTATCGAATTATATTTGATAATCTATATCTTTTATTGCTACATATCTAATATCATTTTATTTAACAATAAATTTATTATTTTCATACTTTCTTTACTTTATTATTATCAATAGTTAACTTTATTTTTCTTTAAAAAAAATGAGCTTTCATTTTTCTTTTTTATTTTTTATGTTTCAAAAGTAATTATATGTAAAACAATTAATTTTAATTTTTTTTTTTTCTTTTTGATAATAAAAATTATTTCTAATTTTAATTTAAAATATATTAAGATTTGAGGAATATATTATAAATTATCATTTTTATTGGCTAAAAAAGACCATTTTTTCTCCTTTCATTTCTTCATTCAAAAATATTCCGACTTCTTTTCTTTAAGTTCTTTTCCATATTTTTTATTATTTTCATAATGATTATTATTTTATTCAATTAATATTTTTTTTTTTGAAATTATTTTCTTTCTTTTAATTTTATTAATTTTTTTAAAATCCTTTCTCTATTTTTATTCTTAACTTTATGGTTTTTATCAATAGCATTTTTTCCTTTTTCATTTAAATGTCTACATTCATTCCATTATAAACTTCTTTACTTCTTTTTGATATTTTAATTACTCTATTGGATATTATATAAATTATTTTCCTATTTATTCTTTTTACAAACGTAAAAATTAATAAAAAATTTTAAAAAACAATAATTTTTAATTTGAATATGGGGATTGGGGATTGGGGAT
>JAJJKW010000715.1:0-10039 GCA_023805745.1 Isotricha sp. YL-2021b
GAAACTGGAAAAGAATTACCAAATATAGAAAAAAAAATAGATGAAGAATCAGGAGAAATAAAATTAATAAATAAAGATACAGGTGAAGAAATAAAAGGAATAAAAAGTAAAATTGATCCAAAAACAGGAAAAGAAATAATAATAAAAGAAGAACAAAAAGAAAAAGAAATAATAAGTCAAAAAGATCCAAAAACAGGAAAAGAAATCTTAGTTGATAAAGAAACAGGAGAAATTTATGATAATATAGAAAAAAAGAAAGATCCAATTACTGGGAAAACAAAATTAATTAATAAAGATACAGGTGAAGAAATAAAAGATATTGAAATAAAAAAAGATCCAATGACTGGAAAAGAAATTTTTACTCAAAAAAATAATAATAATAATTATAATAGTCAACAAATAATTTCTGAAATTGATCCTAAAACAGGAAAAGAAATTTTAGTTGATAAAGAAACAGGAAAAGAATTACCAAATTTAGAAAAAAAAATAGATGAAGAAACTGGAGAAATTAAATTAATAAATAAAGAAACTGGAGAAGAAATAAAAGGAATAAAAATTAAAATTGATCCATTAACAGGAAAAGAAATATTTATAAAAGAAGAACCAAAAGAAAAAGAAATAATAAGTAAAAAAGATCCTAAAACAGGAAAAGAAATTTTAATTGATAAAGAAACAGGAGAAATTTATGATAATATTAAAAAAATAAAAGATCCAAAAACAGGAGAAGTTAAATTAATAAATAAAGAAACAAATGAAGAAATAAAAGGAATAAAAGGTAGAATAGATCCAAAAACAGGAAAAGAAATTATAATATATAATAAATATAATAAAATAGATAAACCTGAAAAACAAGAAATTATAAGTAAAAAAGATCCAAAAACTGGAAAAGAGATTTTAATAGACAAAAATACAGGGAAAGAATTACCAAATATAGAAAAAGTTTTTGATGAAAATACAAATCAAACAATATTAATTAATAAAGATACAGGAGAAAAAATTAAAGGTGTTGAAATAAAAAAAGATCCAAAAACAGGGAAAGAAATTTTTGTTAAAGAAGAACAAAAAGAAAAACAAATTTCAATTTCTAAAGATCCTAAAACAGGAAAAGAAATATTAATTGATAAAATTACTGGAGAAAAATTAGATAATATTGAAAAAATAAAAGATCCATTTACAAATGAAATTAAATTAATAAATAAAGAAACAGGAGAAGAAATAAAAGGAATTGAAATAAAAAAAGATCCAATAACAGGAAAAGAAAATATAATAATTAATAAAGAAAAAGAAAATGAACCTCATAATAAAGAAATTATAAGTAAAAAAGATCCTAAAACAGGAAAAGAAATTTTAATTAATAAAGAAACTGGAAAAGAATTACCAAATATAGAAAAAAAAATAGATGAAGAATCAGGAGAAATAAAATTAATAAATAAAGATACAGGTGAAGAAATAAAAGGAATAAAAACTAAAATAGATCCAATAACAGGAAAAGAAATATTTATAAAAGAAGAAAAAAAAGAAAAAGAAATAATAAGTAAAAAAGATCCAAAAAGTGGGAAAGAAATCTTAGTTGATAAAGAAACAGGTGAAATTTATGATAATATTAAAAAAATAAAAGATCCAAAAACAGGAGAAGTTAAATTAATAAATAAAGAAACAGGAGAAGAAATAAAAGGAATAAAAAGTAAAATAGATCCAAAAACAGGTAAAATGGAATTTATTCATGAAAAGCCAAAAGAAGAATTAAATTTGTTAAATAATGAAAATAAACAAAAAGAAAAAAGAAATATTCAATATAATGATAATAATTTAACTTTACCAAAGTCTAATTTAACTACTGGAGAAACTGTTAAATCAAAATTAATAAATTATTCAAATTTAATTAATAATAATCCAATTGAATTTACTTGTATAAAAAATCCAAAAACAGGAGAAAAAATTTTAATAAATAAAGAAACAGGAGAATCAAATTTTGAATTAAAAAAGGATAATAATAAACAATATTTAATTAATAAAAAAACAGGAGAAATAATAAATGATTTTAAAAAAGAAATTGATCCAAAAACAAAAGAAGAAAATTATATAATAAATAATCCAAATAAATATAATTTAATAGAAGAAAAAAATATTCCTTTAAATATAAATGAATTAGTTGCAATTAAAGATCCAAAAACAAAGAAAGAAATTATAATAAATAAGCAAACAGGAGAAAAAATGAATAATGTAATTATGAGAAGAAATTCTTTAACAGGAGAATCAGATTTAATAGATTTAGAAACAGGAGAAAAATTAGATAATATAATATTTTCAAAAGATCCAAATACAAAAGAAGAAGTATTTATTAAAATTAATAATGATGATTTTAATAATATTAAAGAAACTGATTTAGAAATTAAAAGAGAACCAAAAACAAATAAAGAAATTTTAATTAATTCAGAAACTGGATTTCCATTATATAATATTGAAAAAAGAAATGATCCTGAAACAGGAAAAGTTGTTTTTGTAAATAAAAAAAATGGAGATATTATAAATAATATAATTCCAACAATAGATGATAATGGAAATGAAATAATAAAAAAAATAGATATAATATATCCAAGAAATATAAATAAATCAAACAATGAAAATATTATAGTTAAAAAAGATACTAAAACAGGAAAAGAAATATTTATTAATCCAGAAACAGGAGAACAAATAAATAATATAGAAAAAAAAATAGATGAAAAAACAGGAGAAACAATTTTAGTTAATAAAGATACAAATGAAGAAATAAGAGATATATTAATAAAAAAAGATCCAATTACTGGAAATGAAACAATAACTTTTAGAGGAGATGAAGATAATAATAATAACGAATTAATTAAAATTAAAGATCCAATTACAAATGAAGATATTTTAGTTGATAAAAATATATATGAAAAAATAAATAATTCAGATATTAAATATGATAATAAAACTGGAAAAGAAATTAAAGGATTTAAAATTGAAAAAGATCTTTTAACAGGAAAAAATAATTTAATTAAAGAAGAACCAAATAAAATAAATGAAATTATTATTCAAAAAGATCCAAAAACAGGAAAAGAAATTTTAATTAATAAAGAAACAGGAGAAAAATTCAATAATATAGAAAAGAAAATAAATAATAAAACTGGAAAAATTATTTTATTTAATAAAGAAACTGGAGAAAGAATTGAAGGAGTTGAAATGAAAAAAGATCCAATTACAGGAAAATCTTCTTTGATTATTAAAGATAATTCTCCAATAATAATTGATATAATAAATATTAAAGATTTAAAAACAGGAAAAGAGATTTTAATTAATAAATCAACTGGAGAAAATATAAATAATTTAGAATTAATTATTAATAAAAAAACAGGAGAAACTTTATTAATTGATAAAGAAACTGGAGATGAAATTAAAGATATTGAAAAGAAAAAAGATTCAAAAGGAAAAGTTTATTATAGTGTAAAATTACCAAATCATTATAAAAAAAATAATATTGTATCAACAAAAGAAACTGAAGGAGATATTAATGTTAATAAAAATTTATTTAAGTCAATATTAAAAAAAAATAAAGATAAAGATGATAATATTCAATCAGAAATAATTTCTATAAAAAACCCAAAAACAGGAAAAGAGGAATTAATAAATAAAGAAACTGGAGAAATAATAAATAATTTAGAAAAAATAAAAGACCCAAATACAGGAGAAATAAAAATAATTAATAAAAAAACAGGAAAAGAAATAAATAATATACAAATTAAAAAAGACCCAAAAACAGGAAATGAAATTATTATTCAAATAAATAATAATGATAATAGTTTTTCTAGTATAAATAATAGCCATTTAACAGATAATGAAAATATTATAATTAAAAAAGATCCAAAAACAGGAAAAGATATATATATAAATAAAATAACAAATAAGCAAATAGATTATAATAGAAAAAAAGATAATCATGAATCAAATAAAAAGAAAATGAAAAGTAAATTAAAATTATTTGATTCAATAACAGATTTTTCAAATTCAAATTTAGATAGTAATGATAAAATAAAAATATTAAAAGAAAAAATGTTTACTGATTCAAATATATATGATAGAAATACATCACCAAATCAATATTATACTTCAAGAATAAAGACAAAATTAAATAGAGACAATAATGAATTATTTTTTAAAATAATTAGACAAAGTCAACATTCAAATGTTCAAGATTATAATGATTTACCTTATGAAAGTATGATATCTTCTATAAGAATATTAATGGATAATAATAGTAATTCAAAAAGTCCAAATAAAAAAACTCAACCTAATCCAAATAGTCAAGTTAGTAAAATATTAAATTCTATAAATTTACAATATAATTCAAGAACTATTGAAGATGAAGATGAAAGTGAAAATAATAATAATTTTAATAAAAATAATAAAAGTGTTAATGAACCTTTTAAAAAAAGACAACATAGTTTAAATTTGAAATCAAAAACAATGAAAAATGGTTATATGACTAATTTTAATTCTATTGTTCATAAAGTTAATGATATTGATAATAATGTTTATAGTCCAAAAGATAATTTTTTCAATATATTATCTTATAAAAATAAAGCTACTGAAATTTCAAATAAAAAAAATCCAAAGAAAAAATTAAAAATTGGAGATTTTAGAAGTTCTAATAAGGGAAATATAATATTGGAAAAAAAAAATAAAATTAATAAAAATAGTGACATTAAATTTAGTTTAAATAGTAATATTTTAAAAATTGATAATGATAAAATAAAAAATTTAAAATCAGGATATATTGAAAATTGTCGTATTCAAATATATAAAAATAAAACAAATATAAATAATAAAGAATTAACTCCAAAAACTCCGATTAAATATTCTAAAAGTGTTTATCTTCAAAATAATAATAATAATAATAATAATATAAATGAAATTAATAATAATAATAATAATTATAAAATTCGCTATCCAAACTATAGTCAAATTATTCAAACAAGTTTTGATAAAATTGAAAAAGCAAAATCTCCTTTAAGAAGATTTAATAATGAATCAAATTTACCTGAACTTTCTTCTATTTCTCAATTAAGTGATAATTTTTATAAACTTCCAGATTCTAAAATTAACAATATTATGTTACCTAATGCTATGGATTCTGAAAGATATAAATTTTTCAAAAAGTAATTAAAGTTTTATTTTTCCTTTAAATTTATTTCATTTAAATTATTATTTACATTTTTTATTGTTCCTTTTTATCAAAAAAAAATAATATTAATATTATATATAGATTATGAAATAATTTGAATCAAATTTATTTTTATTATAAAAAATAATACATAAATTAAATTAGATAAAAAAATAATAAAATTTAAAGAATCATAAATGAAAATTTAAATATCAAAAAAAAAAATAAATAAATAAATTAAAAGTCAAAAATAATGACAAAAAAAAATAATTTTCTCAATCTCTCATATTTCCTTCTAATTCAATAAAATCAGGTCTTTTTTTTTCATCAATTTCAAGCATAGTTAAAATAATATTAACAAATTCATAAGAATATCTTGCAACTAAATATCTCACTAAAATATTTTTAATACTTTCTCTATCTTTTAATTCTCTAATATTATATAAAGATTTAAAAGTTAAAGTAGAAGCAAATAACATACACATTCCTAAACTAAAAACATCACTTTTATAACAATTATGATAAACAATATTTTTCTTAAATTTTAAAGCACTAAATAATATAGGACTCATATATAATTCAGTTCCTCTTATCATATGTTCATTATCATCATTATTATTATTCATAATTTTAGCTTCTCCAAAATCACATATTTTATATTCATTTCCAACAATTAATATATTTTGTGGTTTAATATCTCTATGAGCAATATTATTTTGTTGTAATTGAGAAAAAGTTTTTATTAAAGGTTTTAATATATTTAATAATTCTCCTTCTGTATAATAATGTTTATTTTTTGATCTAATTTTTATTTCATTTTCCCAATCTCCAGACGCTAATTCCATTAAAACAAAAAATGCATAATTTCCTTCTTCTAATTTTTTACTTTGTGAACCAAATATTTTTATTATACCTGAACTATTAGTTTTTTTAATAAATGATATTGCTAAATCATATTCACTTCTTATATTATCTATTTCATCTAATGAAGGAGATATTATTTTTTTTAAAGCATATAATTGTTTATTTTTTGACCATATTGCAGAATATATTTTACCAAAAGTTCCTTCTCCAACTTGTTTATTTATTGTAAAATCTTCTGGATTAAAATCTTCATCTGGTTCAATAATATTATTATTACTATTTAATCTATGAGAATTACTTTTTATATTATTATTATTGTTTATTATATTATTTATATTTATATTTACATTAAAATTTAAATTAATATTTTGAAGCATTTTTGAATTATTAATAATATTTTTAGATGAATTTTCTCTTGAATTTATTTGAATTAAACTATTTTCTCTACTTATATTATGAATAGGAAATTCATGTGTAGATTGAATTCTATTAATTTCATGATGTGTATTATTAATTAAATCTTCATGACTAATATTACTAAAATCATTTTGTAAATTAAGTTGAATTGAACTATTTTTAGGAATTATTTTAATACTTGAAGGAGGTCTTTTAAAAGAAGCATAAGGACCAATTAAACCATTTGATTTTGGTATTTTTATTATAGAATTTGAACTTAAATCTTTTTTTTGAGATATTTTTTGAAGAATATTTACTCCTATATTTTTTGAACTTTTTTCTGTTTGAATTGGTTTTATTATAGGATGATATTCATTTGTATCAATTGGAGTATAATTTAATATTTTACTATTTTTTCTTGGAGTATCATCTTCATGATTATTATTTTCTGTTAAGAAATTTATTGTTGGATTTTCATTTCTATAAATTTTAATATAATTTGTATTTTTATTATTATTATTTATTGAAGTATTATTTCCTATTATTTTAAAATTATTATTACGAGTCCCAAAATTAATTCCACTATTACTATTAAAATGATTATAATAACTTTTTTTATCTTGAAAATTATCATTCTGAGAAAAATTATTTAAAATATGATTATTATTATAATTATGATTATTATTAAAATTATTATTAATTATATTAATATTATTATTTATATTATTATTAATATCCAATTTCGGTTGAGAAGGCGAAATAATTTCTAATAAATTATCACAATTAGGACAATACCATTCAACTTTATTATTTTCTATTATTTCTTTACAAACAGAACAAACAACAATTTTTTTTCCTTGAAATTCACCACTTAATAAAATACCATTACAATCATAATTATGAATAAAATATTTGTCTTTATTAAAATCTATTCCACAATTACATTTAAAATTATATTCAGGTTTAGCATAATTTTTATCAACTAAAGCATTTCTAACTGCAACTTTCTTAGGTTTATTTTCAAATTTAATATATATTTTAACTTTACTTTGAAATTCTTTTCCACAAACTTTACATTTAAATTTAGTATTTGAAATTTTATTTTTCCATTTACAATTAAAGCATTTAAATATTTTTCTTTTATTACTAAAATATAATCCTTCATTACATCTTGGACATTTCATATCTTCATAATAATAATTTTTACAATGATAATCTTCCCAAGTTGCTCTTTCATAATCTTCAATTTGTTCTTCTTCTTTATCATATATTTCAGAATAATAATCTTCCATACATTCTTTACAAAATAAATGAATTTGACTTGGTTTATATATCATTTTACAATATAAACATATTATATAATTAAAATTTGAAGGATATAATAATTCTTCTCCACATATATGATAACATTTTGAAGTATTATCACAATGAGGAATTATATCATCTATATTTAAAGGATTTATTTTATTTAAAGATTTTTTTGATGATATTATTATTTCTCTTATTTTTTTCACTGATAATATATCTGGCATATAATTTTGAGATTTTAATAAAGATTGTATTTTTGCTAAAGATAATTTTGAATATGTATTCATCTTTTCTTTTCCTATTAAAACTGTCGCATTCGATATTATTGAATTAAATATTGCTCTTTCTCCTAAATTTAATATATTTTCAAATATTTCATCATATTCTTCTAAAAATATATCATATAGTTCTTTTTCTTGAATTGTTAATTTTAAATCATTTGGTTTTTCCTGAATTTTTCCAGCGGTTAATGATCTTTTTATCATTTATTTTATTTTTTAATTTTTATTTTTTAGAATTTTTATTTTTTTCCTTTTTAAATTTTAAATTTTTTATTATTTTGCTTTTTATTTCTTTTGGATAATTTTTCCTTTTTATTTGATTATTTATTTTTAAAATAGTATTTATTTTTATTTTTTTTTATTAAGTTTATTTTAAAATTTTTGATTGGTTATTTAAATTTAGTTTTTAATTTTTGAATTTAAACATATTTATCATTATTTCAAAAATAGAAAAAGTTAAACTATAAAAAAAACAATACAAAAATTAAAAAAATTTTATTATTTTTCATAAAGATAAAATAATATTTAAATTTATTAAAGAAAAAAAATTCAAAAAAATAATAATAAATAATTTCAGCAAAAAAACATAAAAAAAATAAAAATAAAAGTTTACAATAAAATGCAGCCAATAAAAGAAGAAAATGAAGATGAATCAATGATATCATATCATCAAATGGATACATCAATAGAAGGAATGAAAATAATTAGAGAAAAACAAAAACCAAGAATAATAAGAAATTCAGATAAATCATATCAAGAATTAAATGATGAAGATGAAAGAAATTCTCGTTATACTCAAAATAATAATAATAGATTTACTCAATTAGAAGATAATAATGAAAATGAAAATCCATTAAATTACAAAGAAGAAAATAATTCAAATGAAAAAAAAGTTGAAGATAATAAAAAAAAAGAAAATAATAAAAAAGGGAAAAAAAATAATGAAAAACCAAAAATAACAAAATATACATTTAAAATAATAGTAGTAGGAGATATATCAGTAGGAAAAACAAGTATAATAAATAGATTTATTCAAAATATATTTAAAGAAGAATATAAATGTACTTTAAATTCAGAAAATTTAAAAAAATTAATAAGAATAGATGAAAATACAATAGCAAATTTAAATATATGGGATACAGCAGGAGAAGAAAGATTTAGAGTTTTAACTCGTCAATTTTATCAAGATGCTCATGGAGCTTTAATTATATATGATATTACTAATAAAGAAAGTTTTAATAAAGTTGAAGATTGGATTAAAGATATTATTCATAATGCTCCTCCTGATTGTATTATTATGATTATTGGAAATAAAAGTGATTTAAATTCTGAAAGAAAAATTTCTTATGATGAAACTAATATTTTATCTCAAAAATATAATGTTTATTTTTCAGAAGTTTCTGCTAAAAATGGAAATAATGTTGCTTTAGCTTTTGAACAATTAACTTATAGAATTATTGATAAACAAATTGAAGAAAACAATAATGAAAATAGATATATTAGAAAAGATAAAAGAAATACTATTGGTTTACAAGATGTTAAAAATAATAATAATAATAATAATAAAAAAGGTTGTTGTAAATGAATTAGTGGAAAAAAGTATATTTGTAGATTATTTATTAAAATTTTTTTTATTTATTTTTTTATTATTTTTTCATTTTTTTTATTTTTAATTTGAGTTTTTGATATTTTTTAAATTTTTTTTTTGAATTTTTGAAATTACTTTATTTATTTTTGGATTTTATACATTTTTTTTGTACAAGATTTTTTTGTTCTTTTATATTTAATTATAATCATCATAATAAATAAAATTAATTAATTTTATTATAATTTGATAATATAAAATAATTTTTTATAAATAAATATATAAATAAAAATTTAACTCATAATTAAACATTATTTCTTAATTTCTTATGGAATGATATAATTTATAATTTTAAAAAACAAAATATTTTTCAAATAAATAATAAAAAAAATGGGGATTGGGGATTGGGGATTGGGGATTGGG
>JAJJKW010000243.1:0-79403 GCA_023805745.1 Isotricha sp. YL-2021b
CAATCCCCAATCCCCAATCCCCAATCCCCAAAAAATATTAAATTTAAAAGGTTAAATTAAATAAAAGCAAAGAGCAAAGAAAAAACATATTATTAAAAATATCTTAAATTAAAATTCCCTTTTATTAGTAAAACTACTCAATGAAAAATTCAATTTTGGGAAAAATACGTTTATTCATTTTCCTACTGTTTCTTACGGTAATTTTCAAATGAGAAAATAAATATTAAAAATTATTTAAATAAAAAATAAAATTATTTAAAAATTATTCAATAAAATATTTAAAAATAAAAAAAAACCAAACAAATAATGTTTCAAGATTATGAAGGCCCCCAACTTCAATTTATTCAATCAAACACAGAAAATTCAGATAATTCAAAAGAAAATAATTTTACTCAAAAATTAGTAAAAGGAACAAGTGAAATAGGTATAAATACAATAAATCCAGAAACAACAGAAAAATCAACTCAATTAAGTTTAAAAGATATAATGCAAAATGAAAAAGTAAAAAATTATGATGAAAAGAAATTAAGTTCATTTTTAAATAATGCATATGAATTAATAAATGATGCTTTATTATTAAGAAGAGATGAAATATTTGAAAATTTAGATGATAATGATTTAAATGAACAAACTTTTTCATATAATTCATTATTAAAATTTCCATCTTTAAATTCTAATGAAAAACAATATCAAATTTCTGATATAATATGGAATAAAAATGGTTCTGTATTAGCAGTTTCTTTTTTTATTGAAGAAGGACATATTGGTCCTTGTCCTCATAGTGGAAATATAATATTTTTTAAATTTGATAATTTAACTTCATTTAATAATAATAATGAAAGTAAAATTTTAAAAACATATTCATCAAAAATTGAATTAGAAACTAATTCTTGTATTAAATGTCTTGATTCTCATCCTTCAATAAGTAATTTATTTGTTGCAGGAAGTTATAATGGAGAAATATATTATATTAATTTAGGTAATCATGAAAGTGGAAAAGATTTAATTGAATTTTCTTCTATAATTGATTCTTCTTTTTATAAAGAATGTGTTATTTCTGTTAAATTTATAAAATATGAAGATAATATATATTATATTGTTTCTATTAGTGAAGATGGAAGAATTTTAATTTGGAATCCTATTGATCAATTTAAATATCCTGTTATGGGATTTAATTTAAAATTTAAAATTGATAAAAGTACTTTACCTATTAATCCTACTTTTTTTATTAATAGTCCTTTTGATAATTTTGATTTTTTAATTGGAACTTATGATGGAAATATTTATAAAAGTAGTTTTAATAAACCTAATAGTGAAAGTGGTAGTCATCAAGATTATTTATTTTTAGAAAAAAATGGTGTTGTTTGGAGAGAAAAAGTAAGAATTTTTATTTCTAATATGAAAGAAAAAGAATTAACAGAAATGAAAAATTTAATTGAAAAAATTTGTTTAGATAGAGGAATAATTAATCTTGATATGGAAGAATTTTTAAAATTAAGACCTGATATTAACAAAATATATAAAAATGCTTTAAAAAGTAATTTTGAAAAACATTTTAGTTATATTACTAGTATAAGTGAAAATTTATATATTAAAAATTTATTTATAACTACTTCATATGATGGAAGTTTAAGATTATATTATGGTGAAAATAGAGGAAATAAATTTTTTTATTCTCAAATGTGTGAAAATTATGATAAAAATAGTGAAAATTTAATTTATTATACTTGTTCTACTTGGTCTCCTTATAAACCAAGTTTATATTCTTATGGAAAAAGTAATGGGGAAATTAATTTTGATATTATTACTTCAAAAAATACTGTTAAAAATGTTTTAAAAATGAATAGCAATGGTTTCAATTGTTCTGTAGTTAAAATTATTTATAATCCTAATGAAAATGAATTAAATAATATTGTTGCTGTTGCTTATAGTGATGGAATTATTGAATTAATTCAACTTTCTGATAGTTTTAGTAAAGTTGGGAATAATGAGATTGAAAAATTATTGAAAATTACTTCTAAATAAAATATTATTATGATTTATTTATATTTTATATTTTTATATTTTTTGATTTTATGAAACAAATTTTACTATTTATAATTAATTTTAATATATAGATTATTTAGTTATTATAAAAGATTGGAAGAGTTTTAATGGTTATTATTAAGAATTTTTAAAATTATGGTAGAGATAAAAATTTTTTTTGTGGTTTTTAGGTTCTTTTTATTTATTTATTCTAAGAATTTAATTTCAATTTTCTTTTATATAATAGAAAATTATTGGAAATTATTTCAAAAAATCAAAAATAAATAAATTCTTTCAAACAAATTAAGAATAAGAAAATTATAAATTTTTAGAAATATGAAAAGAAAAAAAGAGAAAAAGAGAAATGTAAAGAAAAAATATAATTTAAGAAAAAAGATTTCAAAAAAAAAAGAAGATAGTAGTTATATTTCTGATTTTTCATGCTTAGAAAAAAAAGATGTTTTTTGGAAAATTAAAAAAAAAGAAAAAAATGAAATATTTATAAAAGGATATTTAATATATAGAACAACTTTTAATCAAATTGAAATAATTGGAAATTGGATATATAATAATAAAGAACAACCAGTTGCTTATTTATTGAATAAAAAAAATAATAATTTAGCATATAAAATTTTAAAATATCAAATTATTAATTCACATTATAATTTTAATTTAAGTAAAAATATTCAAGGTGATTATTTTTATCTTAATATTGAAAATTATAATATACCTCAAATATTAATTATTGATAATGATAATATTCATCAAATAATTACTTCTTTTTTTAGTGGACAATATATTGGGTATTATATTAATAATAAAAAAACAATTGAAGATCAATTTTTTCTAAGTTTTTTAAATGATGATTTATATTTTAATCAAATTAAAATTATTGGTTATGGGAATAATGATAATGGTAATTTTAATATAAATGGTGAGATTCATTTTTATAAAGATAAATTTGAAATGATTACTAAAAACAGGAATCAACCTTATAATAATAATAATATATATTCTGCTAATTATGGTGCTATATATTTAGGTGAATTAAACATGATTAAAACTCAATTAAATCATTATTTTAATTTTAAAAAAAAATAAAAAAATAATATATAATTCAAAATATTATTTATTCTCAAAAAATAATTTTTCATGAATTAAAAAACGGAAAAAGTAATAATATCAAAAAAAAAAAAAAATGAAAAAAAAAATGCAAAAAAAAAGTAAAAAAAAATCAAATAATTCTTCTCATCTTAAATATAAAAAAATATATAAAAAAATTTTTTTAATGAGCAGCAAGTTCAATAAGTAAATCTCTATAAGCCCCAGAGCAATCTCCTTTAATAGCATCAAGCATATCTTTTCCATATAATTGTTTATAATATTGTTTAATTTGTGGCATATCAATTTCATCTCTAGTGACAAGAATTCTAATAAGTAAATTATCATTAGTACCCCATCCTTTAATAGCTTTATAGACTCTCGTAGCAAAATATTCAGAAGGAGAAATAATAGCATAAACAATAGAATGTAATAATTCTTTTACATGTCCTGAAAATTCTTTATCAATAGCTTGTAAAATAGTATGTCCAGTTAATTTATGATAAGCTTTAGAAATTCCAACTAATTCCATAGGAGAACTTAAAGTAAATATTTTATTAAATACTTCAGAATTAGTTCCCCATTTTGCTTCTCCTGCATCATATAATTCTTTTGCTTTTACTTCACAATCAGCTTGATTTACTTGATTATTTTCACTTCTATTACATTGAAGTAATGATACTAATAATCTTTGTAAATCACCACTTGTTTCTTTTTTAATTACACTTTCTAAATCTTTACCATATTTATTTTTATATTCTTCTTTTATTTGCTTTAATAACCAATTTGGACGTGATGCTATTATTTCTATTAAAGTTCCTTCATCTGTTCCTAATCCTTTCATTGCTTTTCTTAATTGTTCTACATCATATTCTACTGGAGTGTAAAATAATGCTATTACTGCATCTTCTAAATTTCCACTTAATTCACTTTTTAAATCTGATATTAAATCTCTTCCATATGATGTTTTATAACATTCTTTTATTTGTTGTCTTTGTGCATTTGTTCTATTTGCTATTATCTGAATTATTACTTTCTTATCACATCCTATTCCTTTAAAGGCTTTCTTTAAATCATCTGCGTCTTTTTGAGGATTTGACATTTTTATTTAATTTTTGATTTTTCAAATCCTTTTTATAGTCTTTTTTTCTATTATAAATTTTATTTAATTTTTTACAGGAAGATTTTTATTTTTTTTTTGTTTATTTTTTTAAAGATTTTATTCTTATTTTTTTCTTGTTGAGGTTTGTCATTTTAGATTTAATTATTTTATTTTTATTCATTTTTATTTAATTTTTTTAAAACAATTATTATTTTTTTTAATTTTTAAATGATTAAAAAGGAAAATGAAATCAATGTTATTCAAAAATTAAAAGAAAAATCACTTTCCAAAAATAAAAAGAATGAACAAATTAATCAAAATTTATCTGCTTTAAAATTAAAACATAATCAAGAATTAATGAATTATAAAGGAATATCAAAAGAAATTATCAATAATGAAAATAAAATTGAAAAAAGTCAAAAAAATATTAATAAAATTCAATATTTAAAATTTAATTTAAAACATGTAATTAATAAATCATTCGTAAATAATTTAAATGAAAATCAGGAAAATATTTCAAAAGAATATAAAAATTTAATGTTATTTTGCTTTGGATTTCAATATCCAGATGATGAATTATTTTTCTTTGAAAATGAAATTGAATTAATTGAATATATTAATACAACAAAATTTAATTTAGAAAAATTAAGAAAAGACAATAAACAACTTTATTTAAATACTCAAAAAGAAATAATAAGTTTATCTGAAAAAAATAATTTTGAAATATCTGAGTTAAAAAAAATATTTTATATAATAAAAGTAATTTTTGATGAAATTGAAAAAGAAGAAGAAAAAAATGAATTATTAAAACAATATATTAAATTAACAGATGCTAAAAATAAAAATTTTATAAATTTAAAAAATTTAGAAAAAGAAATAATAAAAATAAAACATCAAAATTCATCATCTTCAAAAAAAATAAATAAAAAAAATGAAAATAATAAAAATATGATATCATCAAATAAAGAAATACTTCAAGATTTAATAATAAATTTAAACTCAAATAATTCATTTAATAAAGAAATAGATTTAAATTTATCAATTAAAACTAATTTTGATAATTCATCAATATCAATATCTTCAATATCAAATAATTCAAAATTTTTAATTAAACAAGACAATAAAAATAATATACAAGATGACTTAGAAATATTAAAAAAAATAAATGATATATCAAATAATAAAAACATTTCATTAAATAAAACTTTAATATCAACTCAAAAAGATGAAACATCTTTTCCTTCATATAATCCAAAAAGAAATATCCCACAAAGAAAAAAAGATAATAACGGTAATTTAAATATATATACAAATAACGAAAAACTACCAGATTGTTGTAATTCCTGTTTATAAATAAAAAAACTAAAAAATATAAAAAAATATATATAATAAAATTACTTAAAAAAATATAAAAATAAATTAAAAAATTTAAATTAATTCACTTTCAATGAGTAAAGGAACAATTTTTTTTTCAGCAAATTCAAATCTTAAATCTCCAAAATGACATTTTCTTTCCATTCTTAATTTAACTAATATATTTAAAGCATCATCTCTTTGTTCACCACTCATTCTTAAAATACAATAAGCAATAACACTTGGTTTAAAAGATCCTCCATTTCCACTTATAAAAACAGTTCTTTTTTCATTTTTAATTAAATCAAATAAAATTTTAATTTGTTCTGCAATTTTATCTTTTAAATAATCTTTTTCTTTTATTATAATTTTATCGTTTTCTAAAAATAAAATATTAAAATAATCTATTCCCCAATCTCTCATTTTTATTTTTGTATAATATAACTGATCAATATGATTTATTGATGTTACATAAGTATTTATTCCATAAACTTCTTTTAAAACTGGAAGAGTTTCTACACTTGGATTTGGATAACATGTTATTAAAGATTCTGTGTTTTTTAATTGATGAAAAGTTAATGAAGGAACATTTGGAATTAAATGATGAGAATAGTAATTCATTTTTTATTTTATTATTTTTTATCTTTTATTTAATTTAATTTTGGAAAAATATTTATTTATTTATTATTCATTAAAATTTAATAATATTGGTTGGAAATTAAATTCATCAGGAATACCTTCTAAATAATCTTTTAATTCACTTACAACTTCATTTTTTTTGAAAGGTTTATAATTAGGATTATCACCATAAATAGGACCAGAATAAGTAAATATACTCGAATTACTAATTAAATTTTTATCAATAATTTTAAAATCAACTGTTCCAAATTCTTCACTTCTAACTGCAATTCCAGAAAAAGAATCATTAATACTTGGATCATCAATAACTTTAGAATCATCCATTTGATATTTATTATATAATAATAAATCTTGAAATGATTGAATATCATTAACATCATTTATTAATGATTTTACTAAATATCCTCTTGGATTATATTTTTTATCTTCTAAATCTATATTAAAATATGATATTCCTGTTTCTTGAGTATGTTCTTTAAAATATGGTAAATTATAACTTCCATAATAACCTTTTTCTAAAAATTCTTTTGTATAATCTTTTGTCATTACATTTTCTGAAACTTCTTCTGCAATGAAAATTAAATTTTTATTTGAATTTAATTGATTATAATCTACAATAATCCATGAAGCAAAATATATATGATTTCCTCTATATAATTTTTCAAAATTTTTAACCCATTCTTTTCCTGTTCTAGAAAGGAAATTTATAGTCATAATTCTCATAAATTCAGGAATATATTCTTTTATATTTAAACCATTAATTAATCTTTCTGGAAAAACTGTTGATAAAGAAGTTTCTGTAATTGCTAAATGATTTTCAATAGTATAAAATTCATCTCCACTGAATAAAATACCAGGATAAGAAGAATATTGCATTTTAATTGGTTTTAAACCTATAATTTGATTATCACCTTCAAAAGCATAATCAACACTTTTATATGTTCTTAATAATTCATAAAATCCAGTCCAAGTATTATGTCCAAATAATATATTTTTATCATTATTATCATTTATTAATTTTACTAATGCAGAACAATGGCTTTTTTTTATTAATTTTTTCCATATTTCTTCAAATTTAGTTGTATTATAAAGTTTCATTAAATTATTATCATTTTCAAAATTTTCATTATCATTATATTCAATTTGATTTATATTCATATAAGATAAAGTATATTCATAATTTCCTTCTGAGTTTAATAAATAAAATTCATATATATCAACATCATCTTCTTCAGATTTTAAATTATATCCTTTATATAAACCATTAATTTGTGCATGTATACATGCTAAATAAGATATTGATTTTAAATCATATTTACTATCTTTTAATTTATTTATATTATTTATTTTTCTTTTTATATTTTCATCAGCTTCTTTAAACCATTGTTTTAATTGAATTGCATTTTCATTTCCTCCAATTGCATATCTAAAATTATTCATATAATCTCTTATTTCTTCTTGAGATAATAAACCTTCTATAATTCCAATTGCATAAAATTGGATAATTGGATTTGCATTATTATAAGTTTTTGACTCAAATATATCCCAACCTGTTTTAAATCTTGTTTTTTGATATTTTCCTTTAGCTATTAAATTATTTTCATTATTTAGGTTTTCATCTTTTGTTATTATTATTTTTGAATTTGATTTATCATAATAAGCATATAAAGTGTCTGAATCTAAATTTTCTTCTTTATCAAATTCTATTGATATTTCATTATAATCTTCTATAAATTTTGAAAATGTTTGAATTTTCAATTGGGTTTGTAAAAAACTAAAATATTTTTGATTATGAAGGTTTAATGAATTTGATAATATTATCAAAGATATTATTAGAATAATTTTTATATTAATTTCACTTTTCATTTAATTATTAAAAAACGAATTAATGAAAAAATATATAAAAATTATTTTAAATTGAAATTATATAATTCATCAATTAAATAAATAATAAATTAATCATTTTCTCGTAAAAAATATTAATCATTATATAATTTTTTTTATTCAAAATTGAATAATAACCAATCAAAATGAAATTTTTTTATGAAAAAAATATGATTTTTAAACAAATTAATTCAGATTAATAATAATAAATATTGATTTGTCATTTAAAGAATTTGAATTAAATGATATTTTATTATTTATTTTATTTATAAAATAATAACAGATTCAAGAAAAATATTAATTTTTAATATATATTTAACACTCTAGTTAAAAGGTTTATTTCTTAACATCAAAGCTGAACAACAAGTATTAAAACTATTTTTTTTTTTAAAATTTCCTTTTTTTTTTGTTCTTGACAAAGAATTATTTTTTGGAAATTTTTTACAACTCTCAATTTTAGTAATATCTGTTCTTTTAGTATATTCATTATATATTTCTTGTCTTTTAAAAAAATTTAAGCCAGGAGAGAAATTATAATTATCATTTATTTTTGGTTTAAATGTATATTTTTGCTCAAAATCTCTTTTTAATTTATCTAATTTTTTTTGAATATAAGGATTTTGAAATTCAATATTATTTTTATTAAGTAAATTAATATTTTTTTGTTTCTTTTTTTTTGAAGAAGATTTTTTTTCTTTTAATTCATTAGATAAATCTTGTGTTTCATTAATTTGAGGTTGAGAAATTTCAAACATACTTTTATTTCTTATAGGACGACAATTTTTATTAATTTTAGGTTTAAATAAACATTTATCTTTATCATTTTTTTCTAATTTAGCTCTAATTTTTTGTAATTTTTCATTTCTTAAATCTCTTTCTTCAACACCTCTTTTATATAAATATTCTCCATAATTCATTTTTTTTCCTTTTTCATTATTATCAGAATGAATTTTCTGATTCGGATTAAAATTATTATGAATATTATTAAAATGATTTTTTAAATTTTTGATATTTTTCTTATTAATTTCTTCAATATTACTAAAATAATTTTGTCCATCAAAAGTAAATCCTAAATTATCCATTCTATAACTAAAATGACAAGGTCTTTTAGGTAATTGTTTATTAATTTCAGCTTCTCTATATAATTTATTAAATATATTTTCACTTTTACTTTTAGAATGATTACTTCCACGACTTAAACTTCTATTACTTTTTTTTTCAGAAGATCTTTGTGTAACTCCAATTAAATTTCCTGAAGTATAAGATTTAATATGAGAATATTCTCTACTTTTTGAAAATGAAGGTTCATAATAATAATCTTTTTTACCTTCTAATATTTCATATTGAAATAATTTATTATTTTTATATTTTGTTGTTAAACTTGATGGTGAAGTTGGTAAAGGAATATGTTTATGATGATTCTTTTTATTTGCTGATATTCTATTTATTTGTTTTGTAAATTGAGATATATCTTGTAATTGAATATTATTATTTGTTGTATTTGCATTTGTTAAATTTCTATTTGTTATACTAATATCAAAATTTGAAGATAAGTTATATTCTAAATTTTCTTCTTTGTTTGTTTTAAAAATATCTTTTCCACTTAAAAATATATCTACACTTTTTTCTACTAATATATTATTATTACTATAATAAAAATTTCTTCCTGTTTTATTTGATGTTAAATTAAATTGATTTGATAATTCACTTTGAACATTAGAATTATTGTTTCTTATTTTTTTATTGTTTTTCTTTACTTTTTCAAATTTTTGGGACAAAAATTTATTTGGGAAATCCGTATCAAGTTCATCTAAAACTAAATTGTATTTATTTGAAATATTATTATTATTTTCTTGTGTTGGAGAATTTCTATTTGTTTTTGAAATATGATTTTTTGTAGTATTATCTATTTTTTCATTTGAAAAATCTTCAATTAATTTTTTAGTTTTTTCATTTCTTTCATATAATAAATATTCTTCTCTTTCTTTTTTATCTTCTTCTTCTAAAATCCTTTTTTCTTCATCTAAATCTTGTTTTTCATTTATTTCAATAATTTGTTCTTCTTCAAGAGCTCTAATTTCTTCGTCTTTTTTTTTTTTTAATTCTAATAATTCATTAATATCAGGATGAGAGAAAATAACAGTTTTTTTATTTAAATTATCATTACAATTATTTAATATATCATATGGAAATTTAAAATGAGCATTATTTTGAGAAATTAAACTTCCTCTAAAATTAAGTGATTCTCTTTTTTTATTATCATTATTTTTATCAAAAATTGATAATTGAGTTTTATTATTATCTTTTTTTATTTCAGGTTTATTACAATTATTTGAAGAGAGAATAGGAGAAAAACTTTTAATATTACTTTTACTATTAATACTATTATTATTTAAAGAATTATTATTACTTCCTTCCGTATAACATTTATTATTATTATTATTAGAAACTTTTGATATTTTATCAAAATTAAAATAATTATAATTACCAACACTTCTATGTTCAATTGAAATATTATTAATAGGCTCTAAAAATTTTTCTTTAAATATACTTTTATCTTGAGATAATTCTTTAATTTCTTCTAAACTTGGAATTCTTTCATTTTTTCCTTTTGGAGAATCACAAGAAGAAGTATATGAAATAAAATTTGAATCTGCAGAAGTTCTTGGATCTTTATTTGTTCTTACTGAATTTGTTATATATGCACTTTCTCCTTTCATTGTATTATTATTTGATACTGTTATTGAAGGATTATTATTTTTATCTTCATTTTCCTTAATATTTTTTATTTTCTCTTTTTCTTTCTCTATTGAATTTATTATACTATTTTCTTTTATTTCTTTACTTTTTTCATTATTATCAATATTAAATAATTCATCATTTGAATTTGATAATTTTGTATTATTATAATTATTATTATTAATTGATAATATATTTGTTAGTTTTTTTTCTGATTCTAAACTAGAATATACATATTCTTGGGATGCAATTTCTTTTTCATTTTCACTTTTTTTTTCTATTATATCTTTTTTTAATAAATCTTCTTTACTTTTTTCAATTGAATTCAGAGTTTTTTCTGTAAGAACATTTTCTTCTTCAACTTCTTGAATGGAATTATTAGTCATTTCTTCTAAATTTGAATTACTTTTAAATTTCATTAACAAATTTTGAATTTCAGAATTAATATATTTCATAGTTGCAAAATCTAAATTATTTACTTTACAAAAATTAAAAGCTAATTCTGTTGGATCACAATCAGGATAAATTTTAATTTTTTTATATTTTCCTTTTTCAAATTCTAAAGTCATTATAAAAAAAGGTTGATCTTCTTCTTCTTTTTTATAATCATAAGATTCATTTATATTATTATTATTAGTATTTAAATTTTCATTTTTTAAAATATGTTCTTCTTGATTCTGATAATTTATATTTTTAATTTTTTCATTTTTTTCTTCTAATTCTTCATGCATAATGTATTTATTTTAATTTAAAAATAAAGGAAATTAAAAAAAAATTATATTATTTTTTTATTTTTTATTCTTTTAAAATAAATATTTTAAATGAATTTAAAAAACATAAATCTTCCTAAAAGCCACTGTGAAGATTTAAAAAAAGAATATGAAAAATTAGAAGAAAATTATTCTAAAATCCAATTAGAATTAATAAAAAAAGATAAAGAATTAGAAAAAATAAAAAGTGAAAATGAAAAATTTAAAAAAAAAAATAATAATGATACTTCAAGTGATTATCCTTGGCCAAAAGAATTTTCGGAAAAATGGATAAATTTTGTTAAAAACTTAATTATGGATTGTTTTGAAAATTGTTGTGATAATAATTATCTATTAACTAAAATAGTAAATTGTACTATTAAAGTTGTTTATGATGTATCAAAAACATATATTAAAGAAAAAATAATAGATTTATATAAATGTCTTGGAATAATTAATCCAAATGAAGATGAGATAATTTTTTTTTTTCAAAAATTCAAAATTTTAATATTTCAAGTTTATTATAAAACTTTATTTCATTTTAACGATGAAATTTTTTCTTCAATAATTTCTAAAATAAAAAGTGAAATAGATGAATTAAATAAAGAGCAAAATTTATTTAAATTTGATGAAATTGAACAAATAAATAAAGATTTAGATTCAACTGAAATATCATATTTATTTAAAGAATTATTTTTAATATGTATATATATGAATATACATGAGCCTCCATTATATTTTGATTATAAATATGAAATCAATTATTTTTTTTATTGTAAAAAAGATTATATAATAATAGATGGTTTTGAAAAAGAAAATGCAGTATGTGCTTTAATATTATATCCTCCATTATTTAAATCAAATTGTTTTTATAGAGAATTAAAACCAGGAGTTAAAATAATAGATAATCCAACAAATGAAATGATAGAAAAATGTAAATATAATCAATTTTTAAATGAAAAATCAAAATCTTCAAAAATTATGTCAGTTAAAAAACCAGATATTGAAATATTAGAAGAAAAAAAAGAATTAATTGGAAAAATTATAAAAACACCTGAAAATACATATAATGCACAAGGTTTTTTTATTAATACTACAAATGCTATGATTACTAATAGAAGAATTATTCCTACTTCTGCAAGTAAAATTATTAAAAAATGTGATATTCAAAGAAAAAAAAAAATTGGAAAATATCAAAATTTTTTATTCAAAGGTCTTGAAAAGAAAATAAATAAAAACTTAAAGAAAAATAAATTAAAAACAAGTTTAGATAATTTTATAAATAAAACAAGTCAAAAAAATATAATGAAAAATTTAAGTTTATCTGATTCAGAACAAGAAAGAAGTAAAAAGGAAAATAAAAGAGAAAGTTCAAGAAGTAATTTAACAAAATTACAAAAACAAATAAAAAATACTAATTTATCAAGAAATAATATAACAGTTGATTTTGATTCTCATTCAAGAAGATATAATATTTCAGATAATATAATTAGAAAAATGTTTACTGAATTTTCAAGTCCACGTTCTTTAAAAGAAAAATTAGCATTTTTTAAAAAATTATCTTTTGAAAAAAGAAGAACTTATTCAATGAATTTACCATATAAAAATAAAACTAAAAAATTTAATACTATTAATTTAGCTAATAAATCTTATAAAACAAATAATTTAACTCATATAATTCAATCAAAAAATAGTTTTACAAAAAAATTACATAAAAAAAAAACAAATTACAGATTTATTTCAAATAGGAATAGAAACAAATTTAGATATATTTACAAATAAAAATAATATTAATTCTCCAATGATAAGAAATAATAGTCAAAAATCAAAAATAACAAAAGGAGGTTTTCAAGAAAAAAAATTAAAAAATAATGCATTTACATCTTCAAACACATCTCTTTCAAAACATATATCTAATGTTAATAGTATATCTGAATCTTTATCTTATAAAAATATAAATACTAATACTGTAAATAATTGTTTTAATAATAAAAAAAAGAAAATATTATCTCAAACACAACCGTTAAAATTTATTGGAGATTATATTACTTTAAATTTAGAAAGTACTAATGCTAAAACTAAAGATATTGATGAATCTATTTCTGGTTTAGTTTCTAGTGGAAATAATTTTAGAAATAAAAATGTTTTATCTAAATTAAGAAATAAATCTATTAAAAAAAAAACAAATATTATTTTAGGAAAAAAAGAAGATATTTTAAATTATGAATTTAGTATCAATAATATTAAGAAAGCTAGATTTAATTCTCCTATTCAAAGAAAAAATGATTTAAATAATATTAATTCAAAATTTAAAAATTCGAATTTAGGAAATTGTAATTTAAGTAAAATTAGTGAAATTAAAACTTACTTTGTCTAATTTCAAAAAGAAAAAGAAAATGATAAATAATAATTTATTATAAAATAAAAACTTTTTTAATAGATAATTTATCTTATTTAATGTATATAACATCAATTTAATATAAAAATAATTAAACCTTTAATAATGGAATATTTATAATGAAAAAAAATAGAAAATAAAAATTTTCCCCAATCAAAAACTTTTAAGTTTTTAAATAAAATTAATTGTTTTATCTAACTAAATAATTAAATAACTTCTTAAAAATAAATAAACTTATTCTCTTAAATTCAATAGTGAAAAAGCTTTTTCCTTATTTCCATAAGCATCAATAAGTGATTGAATAATAACATCATCATTTTCAAATTTAGATAAATTATATCTATTTCTCATTTCGTTAACTAATTGTTTAAAAGCAACTTCATTCATTCCATTATTAAATTGATTAATAATATAATAAACATTATTACAATCATTTTTTTTCTCTAATAATTTAAGAGCTTCTTCTTTATTTCCATTAACTTTAATTAAAGTATTAAGAATAATTTCATCATCTTTAATATGAGATAAACCATATTTATTTCTCATTTCATTTACAAATTGTTTGAAAGCAATTTGATTCATATTATTATTAAATTTATTTATAAGACTATAAGAGTCTAATGAAGAAGAAGAATTTTCATTTAAATTCAAAGTTAAATTATTTTTAACTTCTTGTTCGGTTATTGTTATTTTTATTGGTTTTTTTATACATTGAGTTAATTCTAATAATATATCATAATCTTCTTTAGATGAAATTAAGACATTATCATTTTCATCATCTAAATAAGAAAATTGATAATATTTATTGTTGTTAATATTAAAATAATTTTTTACAATTTCAACAAATTCGAAAAATGATTTTGGACATGAAATCATTTTACATTTATTTTGAAATTTTATTTTCAAGAATTTTGAAGACATTTATATTATAAAAAGAAAATATTTTCTATTAATTTATATCATTCGAAAATTATATTAATTACTTACTACCTTAATGGAGAAACATAAAATTTTAAAAAAATAAAAAATTAAAAAATCAAAAATAAAGATATAAAAATAATCTAAAAACTTACTTCAAACCCAAAAATAAAAAAAAATAAAAATAAAAATAAAAATTATTTCAAAAAAACAAAAAAAAAATAAAAAAAATATTGAAAAAGCATAAAATTTAAAAAAAATAAAAATAAAAAACTCATTTGATATCCAAAAATAACTTACCTAAAAAAAAAGAAAAAACTATTTTAAATTATATTAAATTTTTTAAAAATAAATATATTATTTCTTTTTAGGCTTATCAGCTTTAGCAGGTCCTTTTTTACCTCCTTTTGGATTAGAAGAAGCTCCTGTATCTTTTTTCTTTTCTTCAATTTGAGAAACATAATTAGGTCCTTTAACAAAGCAACAATATTTAGCATTATATTCAGTAGAAGGGACAATTTTATCTCCTTCTCTTAATTCTTTTAAAGCTTCTCTTGCACAAGAAACATTTATTTTTAATTTACTTGAAATCATTGATGGAGTAACATAAGGTTCTTTTTCTATTATATCTTTCATTAATTTATCATGTGCTCCTTTTGTCCAAAAAACTGCATTGTTTAATTTTTCTTTTTGTTTACTTGATGACCATTTCTTCTTCTTTGGTGCTCCTCCTTTTGGTTTCAATGCTCTAGGACCTTTTCCCTTTGCCATTGCTTTTGCTGCTGATTTCTCCTTCTCTTTTGCCTTTTCTTTGTCTGTCTTACCCATCAGATATAATGTTTAAAAAAATTATTTTTTTCATTAAATAATTATTTTTTTTAAAGTTTTTTGAAGGGTTTTTGTTTATTTTTTTTTTTTTGGTTAATTTTTATGTTTTTTTTTATTTTTTTTAATTTTTTGTTTTTTTTTAAATTTTAAAAATTAAATATTTTGATTTAAATTTGTTTTTTTTTTTTTTATAAATTTTTTTCTTAAATTAATTCAATTTTTTTCAGTTTTTTTAAAATTAACCATAAAAAAAACAAAAAAAATAAATTCTATGATAATAATAGTAAATAAATGAAAACATTTTTGTTAAATTTCTTTTTCAAAATATATTTAATAACAATAATTTCCCAAATAAAAAAAACATTAGGAAGTGAATTAGGAATAGAAGATGAAGATTTGGAAAAAATAGAATCAAAAGGTTATGAAATATGTAATATAAGTGATAAATTTTATCAAGATTTTTGTAATAATGAAATTGTAGTAGTAGATATAAATCAAGAAGATAAGGTAAAACATTTTTATTCAAATAGTACAATGTGTCCAGAATCATCAAGAATTTCAGGAAATGAACCTTCTTATCCAACTGGATTAAATAAAATGATAAATTTTGGAATTTTTAGTTGTTTTTCTTTTTCTTTTAATATTGGATTTATTATTTCTTTTCTTTTTTTAATTGCTTTAATTTCTCTTTCTTTTGTTTTCTGCTGTTGTGAAGTTCATTATACTAAAAGTTTAATTTATGAAAGATTACCTAATAATCCTCCTAAAAAAGAAGAAAAAAAAGAAGAAGAAAAAAAAGAAGAAGAAAAAAAAGAAGAAGAAAAAAGAGAAGAAGAAAAAAGAGAAGATGACAATAATAATGAAAAAAATAAAAATGATGAAAATAATGAAAATCAAAATGATGAAAATAATGAAGAAAAAAAAGAAGGTGAAAATGAAGAAGATAATATGACTGAAGAAATAAAATCAGAACCAAAAAAAGAAATAAATTATAAAGAAAAAGAATTTGAAAAATATAAGCCTCCTGAAAAAGCAGATTATGGTAAATTTAAATTTTTTTGTTTAAGAAAATTTGCACAAGAATTAGAATTTGTTCGAATAATATATTTCCATGAAAAACATATGAGTTATTCATTAGATATATCATTTTTATTAATTTCAATATTATTTGATTTATTTTTTACATGTTTATTATATAGTGATACATCAGTTCATACTCAATTTGAAAAACAAAAATCATTAGATTTTATGACAATAATATTAAATGGTATAATTGGAGTTTTTGTTTCAAATATTATAATGTTTTTTTTCCATAAATTAGTTATTTATAATCCAATATTATTAGATGTAATTGAAGAAAGTCCAAATCATAAAATAAAAGGAATTCAAAAATTAAATGATTTTATGTGTTTTTTTTATACAAAAGTAGCAATATATCTTTTACTCCAATATGCTCTTTTAATTATATGTTTTATATATATTACAGCATTTTTTCAAAGATATCAAAAATTATCAATTAATGCTTTATTATCTTTTATTATAGGTGGAGTTGTAATGATATTTCTTTATCTTTTATTTGCTTTAGGTTATGGCGTTCTTAGAATAATTTCTTATGTTAGAGAACAAAAAAAAAGAAAAAAAAGACAAGAAATGTTAAAAATTGAAGATAGTGTTCATGAAGAAGAAGAAGAAGAAGAAGAAGAAGATGTTGAAGAACATGAAGAAGAAGAAAAAAATGTTGAACCTATTGTTAATAATACTACTGGAGAAGTTTTAGAAAGAAAAAGTAATTTACCTCCTCAAAAAAAGAAAAAAGTTGAAATGAAAGATGAAAAAGAAGTTTAAATTGTTTTTTATAAAATTTTTTATAATTATTAAATAGTATAATTTTTATATTCATTTTCATATATTACTAAAAATTTAATAATCATCATATTCATAAAATATAAAAAAAAATATTAAAATAAAAAAAAATTATATTATTTACTAAAAGTTAAATAAGCACAAAAAACATTTCCAACATTAGCAGAAGAAATTCCAATAAATTTTAAATCTTTATTTAAAATAGCATGTCTTTTTTTTCCTGAATTTTTTTCAGCATCATCAATAATCATTAATAAAACAGAAATTTCAGGCTCTTTTAAAGCATCTTTAAAATAAGCTTCAATTTCACATTTTTCTTTTTTTTGAAGAACTTTTTCTTTAAAAATATTAACATCTTTTAAACTATTTTCATCTTCAGGACATTCAATAACAATATCATCTTTAAAACTTAATTGATTCATTGGTTGAGTATTTCTTAATTCTTCAGCAGCTTCTTGAAAAGCTTCAATTCCTCTATGTAATGCTACTTTTAATTTATGAGAAAATATTAATCTCCCTTTTTCACTTGTTATATATTGAACAGAATTTTCTATTACTGATGAAAAGGATGTTGGATTTTCTCTTATTTTATTTATTAATTTAAATACTTTCTTTGTATAATCACTCACTGGAAATGATGATATTATTGCTGTGTTTGGATCATCTTCGTTTATTATATTATCAATATTTATACTTTTTTCATTTCCTCCACTTGTACATTGACAACCCATTTTTTCTTTTGAAAATGTTTTTTTTAATTTATTTTTATTTTTTTGATTTTTATATAATTTTTAAATTATTTATACTTTAAATTAATCTTATTAATAATTCCCTATTGTTATGAATTTTATTGTTCCTATATTATCTCCCGTTACTATTATGTTTTGTTCTTCTATTATTTCCAATTTTATTATTGGCTCTGATGAAAGTCTTTTTGCATATTTTATTTCAAAAGTTTTGAAATTTAATATTAATAAAGTTCCTGATTCTAATCCTAATATTATATAATTACTTTTTTTTAAAAATAATAAACATTTTATTGAATTTTGATATCCTATTGATAAGTAATTTGATGATTTGTTTTTAACATTATTTTTATCATTTAATTCTATTAATTTTGAATATTTTTCTACTTCTCCATTTTCGATATTACTATATACTATTATATTTTTAAAACAAGTAAATAAAATATTATTATCTAAATAAGTGCAAAATATACTTTCTTCACAATTTATCATAAAATAAAAACTCATTGATACTTCACTTTTTTCATTATTTATTTTAAAATGAAAAATTAATATTAAACTAGAATTACTTATAACAAATAATTTTCCTAAATTTTCATTTATTTTTAACTCTCTAATAATTCCTTTTCCTTCCATTCTTTTTTTAACAGAAGCATTTAAAGAAATTAAAGGACTATTTGATTTAAGTTCTAAATCAAATTTTATAACCATAACTTTATTTTCAAAACTTGAAATAAATGTATATTCATCTAAAGAAATAAAAGAAGATATTCTATCATTTAAATATTTAAATTTTATTCCTTCAGTAACAGCAATTAATTTAGAAGATGTTTTTCTAATATTATCAATATAATTAATATTAAATAATTGAATAGTTCCATTTTCAAAACCAATTAAAATTTTATTTACTGTTTTATTAATAGAAACTTTACTAACTCTAACATCAAAATTTTTAAAAATTTTTTGAGTAAAATAAGCTCTATCATTAGTATCAAATTGTCTTTGATAAATAACAACTTTACCTAAAATATCTGATTCAATTATTGACCAAAATTTTCCTATTACTGATAAAATTGAATTATCTGAATAACCTAAAATTAATAATCCTGATTCATTATCAAAAAAAAAATCACTTATATTAAAACCTTTTTTAACTGCTTCTTCATTTATTTCTCCTGAACTTGATTTTGCATTAAATTGGAAATTTATTTCAAAATTCTCTTTAATAATATATTTTGCTAATTTTGAATAATTAGCACACATTTCAAAATTAAAAAATGTTTTACTTAAAGGACAATTTAATATATCATTTCTTACTGATAAATAATTTAATATATTTTGGATTTTTTCCTTTATCTCTTTTTCTGTTATTTTAAAAAAAAGATTTTGTTCAAATCTTTGAATAGGAGGTAAAAAAGTAAATTTTAAAGCTCTTAAATTTATAATATAATCTTTTAAATCATTAAATGATGATTCTCTTAAATATTTATCATTTTCAAAACAAACTTCAAACTTAAAACTTTTATTATTCATATTAAAATCTTTTAATTTAAAAGATAAAATATTTTCATTATTATTATTATTAATATCTTTTTTTAACTTTTCCATTTCCTCATTTTTACTTTCAATTTTTAAATTACTTTCAATAACATTTTCATTATCATTATCAATATTATAATCTTTATTCATAAAATTAGTTTTTGTATTAATTTCTTGTAATTTTTTTTCATATTCTTCAATATCATCATTTTCATCATCATTATCATCAAAATCATCGAATTTAATATTATCCATTAAATAAATAAAAAAACAATAAAGAATAATATATATTAAAAAATATAAAAAATGGAATTTGAACAAGTACCAGAGAGTACAGTTGCAGAATCAAATTTTGAAATGCCTCAATCAGAAAATAATATGGAATCAATTCAAAATTCAGATTTAAATCAAAATTTAAATTTTGAAGAAATGAATAATCAAAATGAAATGAATAATCAAAATGATATGAATAATTTCAATAATATGAATAATTTCAATAATATGAATAATATCAATGATATGAATAAAGGAAATTCAGATATGTATTTAAATAATATGATGAATATGAATGTTCCAATTGATGAAGAAGAACAAAAAAGAATTGAAGAAAGAGAAAAAGAACAAATTGAAAGAAGGAAAAAAATAGAAGAAAAAATTAATTTTGAATTAAAAAAAAAGGAAGAATTAAGAGAAAAAGCAAGTGAATATTTAAATAATTTTATGAATGAAAGAACAGAAAAAATTGCTTTGAGAAGAAATGAAAATGAAAAAAAAGAAGAGGAATTTTTAAATAATAAAAAATTAATAAAAGAAGGTAATTTAAATCCTTGGGAAACTGTTACTGAAAATATTGCAAAGAGAGATTCTGATTATAAAGGAAGTAGAGATGTTAGTAGAATGAGAGAAGCTATTATTAATAGAAAAAATGATATTAAAGAAAATGGAAATCAAATAAATTAACATTAAAATAATATATTTAAATACCTATAGAAAAAAGTAAAAAAGAAAAGAAATCATTTTATAATTTAATTTTTATACCATTTATGTTAAATATTAATGTTTATTTTATTTAATAAATGGAATAAATTGTTTTTAAAAAAAATATTTGAAAATTAAAAAATTAAAACAATTTTATTTAAATAATAAACAAATATTTAAATTAAAAATCATTACCTTGCATAGGAACTTCAAAAGCAAAACCTAAAGGATTATTTTTAGGAATTTCATTATTATTATTATTAATATCAACATTTTCATTTTTTTCATCTAAATCAATACTTCTTGCTTTATTTTCACTATCAATAAATTCATCTTGTTTACTTTCTCCTAAATCATAATAATTTTCATTCATATTTTTAATATCAGCAATTATAAAATTATTTATAGATTTCATAATCATTTTTAAACCATTATTACTAAAAGTAATTTCATTATTTATAAAATCATTTGGTAATTCTATAACTTCAATAGAATCTAATTTAAAACAATAAATTTTAGAATTTTCTGTACAAATAAATAATAAATGTTGTCTTGGTGCCCAATTAAAATCTGTTATTTTATTTTTTTGAATTATAACAGTATGTAAACATAAATTATATAAATCCCAAATGAAAATAGTATTATTTATATCATCTGTTAAACTTGCTATGAAATTATTATCAAAACTTAATTGAAATTTTCTTACTCCAATTCTAGGGATTTCTTCTGTAAAACTTGGTATAATATTTTCTAATTTAATTGGAGGTTGAATATTAATAAATTTAGTTTTATTGTCTGTGTTTGGTATATCAACTTCTTTAAAATAATTCACATTTTCATTTTTTAATATATTTTTATGTTCAAAATCAATAGTATTTGTAAATGATATACTATTATAAATTTTTAAACTTTTATCATAACAACCTAAACAAATATATCTTCCATTTGGACTTAATTTTAATTTTTTAATTCCTAATTTGAATTGATAAGGTTCAATAATATTAATTAAATCTCCTGTTGGAAGATAAATTAAAACTTTACATAAATAAATAGAATCAACAACTAAAATATAAGAATTATCCAAAGACCAAAATAAATCTTGTAAATCTTCACTATTAGATTTAAATTTATTCAATAAATTCCAATTATTTTGAAGAACATAAATTCCAATAATATCTTCAGTATCTTTAACTTCAGCTAAAGCCATAAAATTACCATTTGAAGTGAAAGATAATCCTTTAGTAGAAAATTTAGGCATTGAAATTATATAAGTAGATTTATCTAATAAAGACCAAATAGTTAATTTAACATTATAATGACAAATTGAAATAATATGTCTTGAATCAGGAGAAAATCTAGCATAATTCATTCCTGCTAATCCTTCATCTATTCTACATATCCATTTTGGTTTTTTTATATTTTTTATTTCACATAAATTTCTTTTATATAATCCTATTAATATTAATTGAGAATCTTCTGACCATTGAATATTTTCTATAAAATCACAAAATGAATATTTTTGAATTTGTTTCATTGTTGATAAACTATATATTATTAATTCTATTCCTTTATTTATTGCAAAAAAATGGTTGTCTGGAGAAAAAACTGCTTGTCCTGAATATTTTAATGAATTTGAAAATGATAACATTTTTTGAAATTATATTTTAATTTAAATTTTTTTTATTTAATTTTATGATAAAATAAATATGAGAAAATAATATAAAAAATTAAACCAAAAAATAAAAAAAAAAAATTAATAAAAAGATATAAAAATTATAAAATCTAATAAAGATTAAAAAAAAAAAAAAAACATACCAAATAAAACCTAAGTAAAAAAAAAATATATATAAAAAAAAATTAAAAAAAAATAAAAAAAACTCCTTTAAAAAAATGAGAACAGAAAAGAAAAAAGAAACTCAATCAAATATAATTCAAAAGAAAGGAAAATGGTCTCCAGAGGAGGATAAATTATTATCATCATTAGTGAAGATATTTAATTACAAAAATTGGAAAAATATATCTCAAAATATTCCAGGAAGAACAGCAATACAATGTTTACATAGATGGACAAAAATACTTCAACCAGGATTAGTAAAAGGACCTTGGACAGCACAAGAAGATGCAAAATTATATGAATGGGTAAAAAAACAAGGACCAACAAAATGGACTTTATGTTCAGAAATTATTCCTGGAAGAAGTGGAAAACAATGTAGAGAACATTGGAATAATTCTCTCAATCCTGATGTTAAAAAAGGTTTATGGACTAGTGAAGAAGATTTTCTTATTATGATTTTTTATAAAAAATATGATGGAAGTTGGAAAAAAATTATTCCGATTTTTAAAAATAGAACTGAAAATTCTATTAAAAATAGATTCTTCTCCCAATTAAGAAAAATTGCATCTAGTTATATTCATTCTAAAGAAAAAAAATTCTCTGCTAAAATAAAATTAGATCAATTATTACAATATTTAGATATTGCTTCCAATAAAGCTAAAGAAAAATTCCTTAAGGATAAACCTATGAGTGAAGATCAATTAGAAAATTATATTGATCAAGTTGATCAAAGATTAATCAAATCTTCTCAAAAAAATAATTATTTAAGCTTAAACCAAGATTTAACTAATCAATTACCTTTAAATTATATTTCAAGAGATAATATTAATAATGGTGATAATAATAAAAGTGATTATAAAATTAAAAATAATTTATGTATGAGTAATTCTATAAATAATACTTCTGTTATGATTAATAATTATAATATTAAAAATAATGGAAGTAAAAATATTATGAATAATAGTGCTTTAGGAAGCATAAAAAATAATAAAGGTTTAAATTTATCTTCTTCAAAAGATAAAAATAATAATTATGATGATAATAAATTTGATAATTATGATCTTGAAGCTTTACAAAAAGAAATATTTGAAAAATGTGATAATAATCCTCAAATGTTTAATTTAGAAAATGAAGTTTATGAAGATAATAAATTAAATCCAATTTCAATTCCTGATAATTTTGAAAATAATCAAAATATGATTTTTACTCCAAATAATTCAAATTCAATGTATCCTTTTTTCTCAAAACCAAATAATAATTTTAATTTAATTAATCATGATATTAATTCTTTTTATAACAGAATAAATATGAATTGTTTAACTCAAACAGATTTGAAATATAAAAATATAATGGATACTTTGGTAGAATTAGAAAAAAAAGTTCAAGAAACCCAAAAAGCTCTTAAATCTAAAATAAATTCTGTAAATTATAATGGGCCAAAATAAAAGAAAAAATATTTTTAATTTTATTCAAAAAATCATGTTGAAAAACAATTTATATATATAAAAAAATTAAGTCATTTTCTTATTTCTCTATATAAAGACATTATATATGTATTGATGTTATTAAATATTTCAATTTTTATAAATTAAATTTAATTATTCAAGATTAAATATAGTTTTTATTTATAAATCAAAAAAATTTTTAAAAAGTATAAAAAAACTGATTTTAAATAAAAAAATTTAAAAAAAATTTTAAAATATTAATTATTTACCCAATAACCCAAGGTTTAGGTTGATCTTGTTGATTTAAATTAGTATTAATTTCATTTCCATTATTTCCAGTCATAGGATTAATAACATTAGTTTGATAAACTTTATTAGATTCAATCATATTCATAGGATTAATATTACTATTCATATTTGGATTAATAGAATAATTATTAGTATTTCCAACATAACTTTCTTTTCTCAAACCAAATAAAACAGAATATAATAAAGGTAATTTTTTACTTGAAGAATCTTCAACAATATTTAATTCTTTTGATAAAAAATTTCTATCAAATGCTTCATTTGGTTGACCGCTTTCAGCTAAAAAAACACTATTAGTATGTAAATAATTATTATATATTAAATATTCTCTTATTAATTCATTTATTATTAAATTTTCATCTGTTAATTTTGGCTTTGGTTTATCATCTGATGATTCTATTGCTTCAAATATAGATTGTCTCATTAATGCTCTTATTTGATTTAATACTCCTCTTTCTTCTAATGTTTCTTTTAATGCATCTTTTAATTCATTTACGTTTGTCATTTTTTTTAAAATATTTTTTTAAATTAGTGATTTTTTATTAGATAAGATTATTTTTTTTTATTTTAAATATATATTATTTTTAGGTTTTATTATTTTATATTTATTTATCATAAAGATAATAAACCTTTTTAAGAAAATTATCAATAATTTCAATATCTTTTTCATCATTTGTTAATTCTTCAAGTTTTTCCATAATTTCATCTTTATCAGGAGTTTGATGAATTTGTTTTAAAACAATAAGAGATAAACAACCAACTAATAATTGTAAATTAACTTTAGATAAGTTAATTAAATTAATAATAAACTTTAAAACTTTTTCTAATAAATCTCTATTAGAATCATAAACAGACATATAACCTAAAGAAAGTAATAATAAACAAAGAGTTCCATCACTCATTTCATTTGAAATAGTTAATAAAGAATCAATACCCATAAAAATTTCTTCAATAACTTTTTCATATTGTAATAAAATTTCAGAATAAACTTTTTCATTAAATTCTTTATAACATCTATATTTATTAATAATTTTTCCAAGTGGTTTAAGTAAAATTAAAGCTTCATCTTTTTTTAAATCACTAATCATTCCAACTAAATTTTTTTTATGTAAATTTAATTTTTTTAAATCTCCATTAAAAATTTCAATAAAATTATATAATTTTTTACTAATTTCATTTTTAAAATCAATTTCACTTTTTCTATCTTCTTTTAAAAATTGAGTATAAGAAGTTAATAAAACAATAATAGCATCAAAAAGTAATTCACTATGAGAAGGTAACCACATTTTTACAGTATTAAATTGTTGTGTAATAGTATTTTCTTTTAAATTTTGTCCATAAAATCTAATTAAATCACTTAAAATATCCATTTCAAATAAAGCACTAATACCTAATCTTAAATTTATTTTATTTTGTATTGATTTTAATAAATCATTTGCAGCAACATCAGCTCTTGGATAAAATTGTAATAATCTTATAATATTTTCACCTGCTTTTATTTGATACCTTTCTCTATTTTGATTTTGTGTTGTTTCTGTTAAAGTTTTTATAAATACACTTTGTAATTGAGGTGAAATACCTTTTATATCATCTTTTGATTTTGATATTAATAATTTTGTTATATCCATTAATTTTTCTTTTATTTCTGGATATATTTTTTCTCCTAATATTCTTATTATTGGTCCTACCATTTTCATTATATAAGGTTTTAAATTTTGTCTTGAAGAATGATTAATTAATAAAGAAACTAATTCACATGAAAATCCTTTTTCATCTCCAAATAATAATCCATTTTGAATTGTAAATAATAAATGTTCCATCATATTTTTAAATTTATTTGTTAATATTTCTTCTGTTTCTTCATCTGAATGATTTAAATTAAATTTTTTTCTTAAATTTTCTATTCCATTTAATAATGATTTTACTACATCATCTACATTAGGACTTTTATCTGTTTTTTCTACTAAATTTTTAATAATTGCACCAACATTTTTTGTTACTTCATCATTATCAAAATATAATAAATTTGTACAATTATTTACTAATTGACCAATAATATCTAATAAATCTTGTTGTGATTCTTCACAAAATTTATAAATTAATTCACTTAAATAATATTCATATTGTTCTTTTTTTGGTTTATTTTCATCAATTTCAGTCCCTGATCTTCCTTCTAATTTTTTTTGTATTTTATCAATAAAATCTAAGAATAAATTTAAAGATTCTTCATCAATTTTTATAGTAATAGAAACAATAGTTTCAATACTATGAATAGGAAATTTAAAAAAAGCTTCAAATAAATTATTATATAAACCAGTTAATTCAGTTTTATCATTATAATATTTAGCAATTTGAGCAGAAATCATAGTTCCTAAATCAAGAAAACCTTCTTCATAAGGTTTTCTAAATATTTCTCCAATAGCATTATTAATAATATCTCCTTCAGAAATATCAACTAAATGAGCAACAATTTCTAATATTTTTTTTTGTTCTTCTGTTGGTTTTCCTCTCGCTTGTTTCATTACATTAAATACTAAATTTCTTGACATATTTCTATCATTTACTTTACATGATATTTTATATACTATTTCAGCTATTTTTTCTCTTACTGACGAAAATTCTGTAAATAAATTTTCATTTACTATTTTTAATATTTTATCTTTATATGTATTTGTTAATTTTTCTGATATTTCTGTTACTGCACATAATAATATTACAAATGAAGGACAAACTATTTCTTCTTTATCTTTTTCTTCTGTTATTGTTTGTTTTAATAATGGTAATAATTCTATGAAAAATTTATCTGAAAATTTACTTGCTAATAATTTAACATTTAAAGTTGCAATTTCTGCTGTTTCTTCATTTGAATCTATTAATAATCTCATTAATTCTTTATATATATTTTTTATTATTTTAGATAAATATTTTGGAATATTATCAACATAATCTCTCCAAATCATATTTGCTATTGTTGAAGTATTTCCAGATTGATCACTTTTTAAAATAAAAGTATAAGTTAAAATTTGTTCTCTTTTTTCTTTTGGAAAATAATCGGAACTTTCCTTAGAAAATTCATTATTTAAATTATTAATAAGAGTTTTAATTAAAGCAATAGAAGAATTTCTAATTCTCCAATTTTGATCAAATAATCTAATTAACAAAGGTTGAATAAGCTCATTAGTATTTTTTTTAGCAAATAATTTAATACAAATTTCAAAGATTTTATTAGAAACATTTCTAACATTTTCATGTTCATCAGAGAAAGATTCAATAATTAAAGGAAAAAGTAATTCAAAATATTTTTCAAATTTATCTCCTAAACAACCAGGTAAAAAAACAAAAATAGAAAGATAACCTTCTTTAATAATATGATCACCTTCTTGAATTTTATTAATTAATCTAATTAAATGTTTATCAATATAATTATCTCCAAAACTAACAAGAATTTCAGAATAAGCTTGAGCAGCTCCTGATCTTTGAACTGTGTCAGTTTCTTTTTCTAAAAAAGAAACAATCCATTTTAACATATCTTCTAAATAAGAAGGTCCTAAACATTTTGTTAAAGCTCCAATTGCTTTTGCAATTTCATTTCTACATTTTGGATTTCCATCAAATAAAGCACTTTTTAAATCTGGAACTATAATATCTGAATATTGTAATAAATCTTTATTATTTGATACTAATAAATGTATACTTCCTATTATATGAGATGCATTTCTTTTTAATTCATTATTTAATCCTCTTAAATTATAATCTATAATTGGAATTATTAAAGCTAATGAAGGAGGATCTAAATAATGATTAAATTGTGTTTCTAATAAAGCATTTAAAGCATTTTTACTATTATCAAAAGGATTACTAATTGCATCAATTAATATTGAAGATATATTTACTATTTCTGGATTTTTTATTGCAGATGCTATATCATTTAAAACTTGAACTGCTGTTTCTTGTACTTTTTCATGAGGATCTTTTAATACTTGCATTATTTCTTTTATTACTTTTGGTATATAAATTGCTAATTGTTTTGGAGCACAAAATGCAAATTGACCTAATATTTCTATATTTGCTACTTTTCCTTTCCAATTCATCTCATGTAAATCTTTTATTAAATCTGGCATTATTTGATTTACTCCATATCCACTTAATTCTTTCATCATTCCTTTAAAACATTCTTGTGCTGTTTCTCTTACTTTATTCTCCTTATTTGTTATTAAATCACATATTTCTTTAAAGTTTTCTACAAAATATGGCTCATATAATTTCTTTAATGTTTCAAAAAATATATTTATCATATATATTCCATTTATTTTCTCATTTATTGAAGATTTCTTATCTATGTTCTTTAATACTATTTCATTTATTCCTTTTTCTTTATATAAACTTATTCCAAAATATTTTATTAATCCTGATAAACAATATAAATCACCTAAATTTACTAAATTTTCTTTTAAATCTTTTATTTTTGTTATTAATTCTTCAAATATTTGTTTTGTTTTTTCTGATATATCTGATGATATATATTCAAAGTTTCTAAATAATAAATATAATATTTCTCTATTTTCCATTTTACGTGCCATTGATAATAATGTATCAAATAAAATAGATTTTTTTTTACTAAATTGTTCATCATGTAAAATTCTTACTAATAATGAATTTAACATCATTAATATTATTTTTAAATTACTATAATTTATATCTTCTATTTTTTTTTCTTGAATATTTGTTAATGATTTTTCTATACTTGATAATATGTTTTCTATTATTTCTTTTTCTGGAATTGAATTAATAAGATTAAATATTGTATTATTTATATTTTCAAAAATTGAATCATCAAATTCTTTATCAGAAACTCTAATTAAGAAATCTAAAATATCTTTTTTTTTATTTGAAGAAAATAATTCAATACTTTCATCAATAAATTCTAATAATATTATTCTTAATTTTGGATAATTATCATCATCATTTACTTCACTTTCTTCATTTTCTTCTTCTTCTTCTTCTTCTTCATTTTCTTTTTCTTTATTTTTTGATTTTAATTCATTAACTTCTTCAATTTCTTTTTCATAAAATTTTTCAAATTTATCTAAAATATTTTCAGTTAAAGAAGGAATTAAATGAACTAAACCTCTTATTGCTCTATTAATTGTATCTTTTTCTTTATGATTTATCATAGATAATTTAAAATCATCTGAATTTATAAAATCATCTGTTATTATCATATTATATTTATTCCATATTTGAATTGCTAATTCTTGCAAAGTTTCATTTTCATCAAAACATATTATAAATATTTTATTTTGCAATGATTGATATTTATTTATTGCATTCATATTTATATCAATAATTCCTTTTAAAAAAGAATATTTTGAAATATATTCATATTCTAATAAATAATTAGATAAAATTAAGAAATTTTCTTCTGTTGCATTTTGAAAATATAATTCTAATAAATTTGCCATATTACTTCCAGTATAATTACTTTTTAATAATGACATTAAAAGATATGATATATCATTATAATTTAAAGAATGTAAATTTTTTAAAATTGAAATTAAGTTTTCTACACTTTCTGTTGTATCTTCTATATCAATGTTTTTATTTAAAACTATATAAAATAAAATTCTAATAATAATAAAATCAAAATAATTAAAAGTTTTTTCTACTAATTCTTTTTCTTTATCATTATTTTCAAAATCTTGAAATAAATCTATTAACTTTGAATTAAATTTTGAAACTAAAGAAATATTTTCTTCATATAATTCATTAAATATTTCATCATTATTACTTGATTCTAAATACATTAAATTTGAAAATTCAACAGCAAATTTTTTTACCAAAAGATTTTTTTTGAAATAATTTTTAAATAAAGTTTTTAATAGGTCTTTACAAAAATTAACTTTTAATAAACTCCATAATCTTTCAAAAGCAAATTTTATATTTTCTTTTGCATTATATAATGTTATATCATTTAATAATTCAATAATAACTTTTAATCTATTTATAGTAAAAATAAGATTATAAGCAATTTTATAACAATATGAAATTAAATAAGTTTTATAATCTTCAACACTAAATTTTTGTGGTTCTTCTTTATTTTCTTTTTTAGCATTTTGATTTTTTTTATTTTTATTTTGATTATCTTTTTTTGGATTTTGATTTTTTTTATTTTTACTTTGATTTTTTTTTGGATTAGAAACAACTTTTTCTTCTTCAACTTTAACTTCTTCTATTGGAATAACAATATCATAAGTATTTTTATAATTTTGATCATTTTCTTTTAAAATTGTAAATAAATCAACTAATTCATATTTTTTTAAAAAGTCAATATTTTTATTATAAAATTCTAACATATTATCAATATATTGAAATTTATTTGAATCAAATTGCCTAAATACATTTTTTATGAGAATATTACTTACTTTAGTTTCTTTAAATATTTTTTGAATTAATGAATTACAAGAATTTACTATTGCTATGTTTTTTTTTGAAAATAATCCTAAATCACTAAATATAAATTTACATATTGATTCTATATTATTTTCAATTCTTGAAATTAATTTTTCTTTTGTTTTTTCATCTTTATAAAATTTATCTAAAAACATATTTTTATTATGAGGTCTTTTATTATTAATATTTGAATCAAGATGCATATTTGGAATATGAATTAAAATTAAAAATTTATGAAAAGTTTTATCATCCATTTCTTCATTGAAATAATATTCTGAATATTTTTCTAAAAATAATGAAACTCTTTCAAAAGAATTAAATGGGATTTTATTTGAATCAAGAGTTAAAATAAAGATAAAAATGAAATCTAAGAATTTTTCACTAAGAATTTTATTTTTAATTATTGAATTTATTAAGTCTTTAAATGTAATTAAATCTGCTGTTGTATAAATTTTTTTAAATGATAAAAAACTTAAAATTTTAATAAATTTATTTGAAATTTTTTGAATATTTTCTTTATCTCTATTCATTAATGATTCTTCATCATCAATTAAATTTTTAAAAATTAAATATAAACAAATAATATCAATTTCTTTTAATTCATTATATTGTTCTTGAAATAATTTAGATGAAGCAATATTTTTAAATATATCATTCAGATAATTCTCTCTTTTTTTTTTTAAATTGTTATCAAAATTATTATAAAATAAAGTAAATACAGTAAGAGGTAACAAATTATTATTTAATTTATCTCCAATTTCACTATTTTGGTTTTTAAGAAAAGATAACAAATTATTAGAAATATTGTTATCAAATTTATAATTAAACTTATCTACACAAATTGCTCCAATAACAAAAAAAAAAGAATGATAATTCGATATAGATTTATTATCTATTAATGAAGAAATATTTGAACCTATTTCTTTTTGATCTTTTTCACTACTCTTTTCATTTTCTTTTTCATTAACATAATTACAAATTAAAGCAGATATGAAATCAGAAAAAATATTTTCAAAAAAAACTGCATAATTTTCTGAATATGAATCATAGAAATGAGATAAAATATATAATATAGAATCAACAATTAGTTTATCTGAAAAAAGTATATTTTTATCTTTTGAATTTTTAATTTTAAAAACTGAAATAATATAATAAATAGTATATCTATAAAAAGAACTTTGATCTACAGGAAAAGTTTTATTTAATAATATTTCTAATATTTTAATTCTATTTGAATTATTAGAAATATTATCAAAACAAGAAAAACACAAATTATCATTTAAACTATCTTTAGGAAAAAAAAAAGAATTAAACTTTGAAAAAAGAGTATTTGAAATAAAATCATCTGAAAATTCAATTCCTTTTTGAATAAGAATATTATATAAAAAAGGAATATTTTTACTATTTCTATTTAATAATAATTCACATTCAGGAATAATTTCATTATAAAATAAATCTGGTTTAATATATTTTAAAAAGTTACTTAAAATTCTTTCATGTATTATATTTTTTTCCTTTTCACTATCATCTAAAATTTTGTCTTTGAAATAATCTATGAAAATTTTTGATAATTTTTCTTTTTCTTCTTCTTTTAAATCTTTTATTGATAAAGCTAAACCACAAATATATAATGTATATATATTTTTTGATTTTTCTAACATTTTAATTAAATTATTTATGTATTCATTATCACTTTTATATTTTCCTGATAAAAAATGTTTTAATTTTTTTTGTTCTTTCTCTTTTAATCTAAAAATAAAATAACCTAAAATAACTTTTATCATAATTAAAGAACTTTTTTCTTTTTTGATTCCAGATAATACATTTAATTCAGTTAAAAAAGCTCCTTTTAATATATAAAGCATTCCTGAATTTTTAATTTTAGTTTTTTGAATAATTTCCATAAATTCATCTAATTTTTTTTTTTTTCTTAAAGTTTCTAAAACATCAAAAAGTTCTTTTTCCATTTTTCTATTTAGAAAAAGAATATTTGAAGTTGATAAAATATTCCCCAATGAACTTATTTTCGATTGATTATCTAGATTTTTTGATTCTAATATTTCTTCAAAATTATTTAATAATCTAATTGAAATTGAATGTAAATTATTTTCTGAATTTTCATCAAATTCTTCATTATCATTGAATTCACTCTTCAACATTTTGGATAAAAAAATATATTGCAATTAAAAAATAACAATTTTAAATTAAAAAATTAATTAACTAAATAATAATTTTTTAAAAAAAATTAAATATTTAAAATAATTTATAAAATGTATTGTTCTTTTTTTTTTGATAAATTGAATAATGGCAAAAAAAAATTATTGAATTTATGTAATATATAATAAAATAATTAATATTTTATATTAAGTAAATTAAAAAATTAAACATATTAAAATTAAATTGATATATGAATAAGGGAATTTTCATTTTTTTATATATATTATTGATTTAGTAAAAATTAAATGTGAATTTAAGCAAAAAGTTATTGATTTTAATAACTTATTTATTAAAATTGAAGACTTATTTTCTGAATTTCAATTATATCCTATTATTTTATTTGTAATTAAGAAATATTATATTTATATTTAAACAAAAATTTTTATAATCATTTTTATTTAATTAACAATTAAATTATAATATTATTATAATGATTGTTCTTTAATTTAGGAAAAAAAATAATGATATTTATTGTTATAAATAAAAATATATTAAAGAATAAATTTATTTCCAAATAATAATTTGTTGGTCTTCAGCACCAGTTAAAATTTTATTATCTCCATTAACACAAATACAATTAATTTCTTTTCTATGACAATTTTCTTTTTTTTTCAGAACTTCATATTTATCACCATTTAAAACAATTTCTCTTAAAGTTCCACAACCATCTCCAAATAAATAAACATTATTTAAATCTTTTATTTTATAAATACAATGAATCCAAGGAATATCCATTTCAATTTTTTGAATAGATTTCTTTCCATTATTTTCATTTTTAAATAAATTAATATAATTAATACATCCAATTAAAAAGTGATTATCATCAATAACACAAATAGATTGATTATTAAAAGAACATTTAATATTATTAAATTCTTGTTCAATAGTTTTTTTTAAAATATTAATAATAATAACACTTTGATTTTTATATGAAGTTCCAACAATTTCATTTTTATTAATTTGTTGAAAAATATTCATATTTAAACAATCAAAAGATGTTGCTAACATATAATCAGTATCTTTATATTTAATTTCATTTTGAGTATTATCTTTTTCTATAGGATTTATACTACTCATTGGAATAATTACAGTTTTAATTTCTGGAATTTGATCTGCTGAATTTAATAAGGATAAAATATTACTTGTATTATAAGAACTTTTTAAAGTTTTATTAAAACTATCTTTATCAATTTCGAATTCATTAACTTTATTTAATTTTATATTCTTTTTAATTTTATCATCAGTATTATTTAAATTATTACTATTTTCTTTTATTGTTGGTCTATGATAAATAACTTGAGTTTTATTTAAATCTTCTTCAGTAGATTTATTTAAATCAATAGTAATTGATTCTCTTGTATGAAGCATTGGATATTCAATTTGACTTTCTGAATTTTGATTCATTAAATGTTTATTTATTTCAACTGAATGTTTTTTATATATTATATTATCTTTAAGAAAATCTTTATTTAAATCTTCTGTAAATGATAATACTGATGGTGTTGAATATCGAATATTTTCTATTGTTGATAAATTTTCTTTTTCTTTTCTTGGTGATTCTATTACAAATAAATCTTTTTCTTGAGATTTTTGTTTTTGAATTTCAAAATTTATATTTAGTTTTTCAAAAAGATTATCTATGTCTTCTTTTTTTTCTTCTTCTTTTTTCTTTTCTTCTTTTTTCTCTTCTTCTTTCTTTAAATTTTCTTCTTCTTTTATATTTTCTATTTTTTCTTTTTTTTTTTCTTCTTTTTTATCTTCTTTTTTTTCTTCTTTTTTATCTTCTTTTTTTTCTTCTTTTTTATCTTCTTTTTTTTCTTCTTTTTTATCTTCTTTTTTATCTTCTTCTTTTATATTTTCTATTTTTTCTTCTTTTTTCTCTTTTTTGTCTTTTTTTTTCATAATTTTTTTTCTTTCAAAGATAACTTTAACATCTTTTTTATCATCTTTTTCATTATTATCATTTTTTTCATTTTTAACATTATTATCTTTAAGTTTAATATCATTTTCTTCATCTTTAATTTCTTTTTTATTAATATTACCATTATCAGTTGTTTTATGACCATAATTAATTTTTTTAATAAAAGACATATATAAATTTCCCATTCTATTATTTCTTTTTTCAAGTTTCTTTTCATTTTTACTTCCTTTTATTTTTTTAACAATTTTTTTTTCTTGAATAAATTTCCTTTTAAAAGTAGCAGCAGTAGCATTTCTAATTAAAATTCTTTCTTTCTTTTTTTTATAAGGTTTAATTATTTTTTTATACCAAAATTTTAATTCACCTTCTTTTGAAGAAGAAGCAAGTTCATTATTACTTAATTCTTGAATACATAAAACACTATAATTATGTCCTTTTATTATTTGATCTATTTTTGATTCTCCATTTTCTAATAATTTAACTATACAAATATTATTATTATCTAAACCAACAATTAATCTTTCATCTTTTAATTGAATTAAACAATTTATTAAAGAATCTGTTGTTATACAATGAAAATAATCAAAATCATTTTTATCAAATATTTTAATTTGATTATTGTTTGAACAAGCGATTCTTCCATCTTTTAATATTGTCATTGATTTAATTGGATAATAATTCATTATTCTTCTTTGTTCTTGGAAATTTTCTTTTAAATCTATTTGAGTTTCTTTTAAAATATAATTATGACAATCATTTAAATAAGTAATTAAATCTGTTATTGGAATTTTTTCATCAGGTAATTGAAAAGGAAAATTAAATTTAATAAAATTCTCAACATTATAAATATAATGAAAATTTAATTCATTTTTTTGTTTTTTCATTTCATATAATTTTAATAATTCTTTAGTTAAAGAAATTTCTTTTAAATTCATTTCTTTAAAATTTTCTAAACTTTTTTCCAAAGCTTTAATTTTTTCTTTGGTTTTTTCAACAAATCTTTCAATAGTATTTTCAGCTTGATTAATAGTTTTATTTAATTTTTCAATTTTTTCATTAGATAAAATAAGATCATCCATTTTAATAACTTCATGATTAATATGATTATTACATTTTTCACATAAATTCATTTGACAATCAAAACAATAAGAAATCATTTTTTCATTATGAAAATAACAATAATTATTACTTGAAATTTGAACTACTTCTTCATTTAATATCGTACTTTTTGGAGTAGAAATTTCTAAACTTCTATTTAAATCTCTACTTTCACTAAATGCAAACGTAAAATTTTTTTTTGATACTCTATGATATAAAAAATTTTTTGCTGAAATTGAACTATTAACTAAAGAAACAAAATTATCAAATTGAATTTCTTCTTCGAAATTATTATCATATGTTAATTTTATTTTTATTCCTTCTGATGTATTATTTAATGCAAATAATTTTATTGAACCTTTTGGAGATAAAGGAATTTCTCCCTTTTCTATCTGCTCTGTACTAAATGAGTCTATGTTATGTTGATTTAAATATTTTTGGGTTTTAACAAAATTCATTTTTATTTCTTTTTAATATTTAATATGAAAAATTCATTAAATAATAATATTTTTTTCTAATAAATTTTAATATATTTTTATTTAAATCATAATTTAAATAAAAATAAGTTATAATCAAATGATAATAAAATATGTAATACAAAAAATGTTATTCTAAAAGTAAATGTTGAAGAATTTATTATTAATAAAAATTAAAAAATAAAAAATTGAATTCACTTTTATTAAAAAAACTTTTACCCATCAAAATTAAGTTATATTTAAATAAAGGTAAAAGTTTATCTAAATTAAAATATAATATTGGAAAATTTAAAAACAAATATATTCAATTTAAAAAAAGTCTCCTTTATAAACTAATCCTTTTTTCAGAGTATTATAGAATTTTTTTAAAAACCTCATTAAGAAATTATTTGTTTTAAAAATTTTGTTAAAATTAAAAATTCTTCTAAAATATTCTTAGTTTGGAATCAATATATATTCTCTTCTTTATATTGATATTTTTTACAATAAATGATAAAAAAAAAAAATAAAAAATATAAAAGGATTAAAATAATTAAGTATTTTATTTAAATATTTTATAATATGATATAAAGATAATTTTTGATTTTTATATTTTTAAAAATTTATATTTAAATTTATTAATTATTTTTCTCTCATATAATGTACAGTCAGGTAATTGAGAATGAAAGCATTCTTCAAAAATTAAATGAAGAAAATGAAGAATTAAGAAAAAAATTAGAATTATTGGAAAAAGAAAATAATACTTTTGATTCAAACTATAATAATTATGATAATTCAAATTATTTATCTAATGACAGTGGAATAGATAACACATTGAATTTAATGAAAGACCAGGAAAAAAAAAATAATGAATTTCAATGTGATTATGATATATTTAAAAAAATACAAGAGAAAATGAATAAAAAAACTGCAATATTAGAAAAAACAATAAAGAAATATGAATTAAAAACAACAGAAAAATCAAATAAAAAAACAAAAGAGAATAATTCAATAAATACATTTGATTTATTTAAAGAATCATCAAATAATAATTCAATAGATGATAATCAAAATGAATATTTTACATCAAGTACACCAAATATATATGAATCATTGATATTTAAAATTCCAAGTATACTTTTAGATAATAAATTAGAAGAAATTGAGGTTTATATCAGATTAGAAACAATTTATGAAAAATTAACTTCAGTAACTTCAAAGTTAAATTTTATTTCTTTATTAAAACAAGTTTTAAATAATATTATTATGTTAAAACATGCTTCAATGCCAATTTTTATGCAATTATTTAATTTTATTTTAAATTTAGAAGTTAATGAATTAAATTTAAATGAATTGAATCCATCTTTACCTTGTTCTTATATTCAATCATTATTAGAATTTTTAATTGTAAATAAAGAAATCACAGATATGATAAAAATATTAATTATATTAATTAAAAGATATATGCCAACAAACTTTAAATTAATTTTAGATAATAAAACTTTAATAACTTTAAAACTTCTTTTATTTTATTTGAAAAAAATTAATGATTTAATTCCATCTTCAAATACAAGAGTTAAAGAAATTTGTATTGAAATTAATGATTTTTTATATTCTTGTCCTCCAAGTTGTTTAAAAAAAGATCTTCCTTTATGTGATTTTTATTTACAAATTTTTAAAGAAGTGAGAAATACTACAAATTTAATTATTAAAAATTGCAAATCTAAAAATGAATTAAGTGATACTATAAGTTTCATTAAAAGTAAATTAAGTACTGTAAGTAAAGATTATGTTAAATATTTAGAATATATTATTTATAAATGTTAAATGAAAATTTTTTTAAATTTAATTAATATATATTAATCTTATATATCAAATAAGGATATAATGGATTTTTGATAAACTATTACATAACTTTAATTATATTTAAGATACATTACAAATTATTTTACTAAGAATACAATATATGTAATTAAAATATATTAAAACATAAATATTTGAATTTATTTAAATCTTTCAAATGGAAAAATGAAAAATTTTACCATACTGAAATAAGCAGTTAAAAATAAAATAAATTTAATAGTTTATTTTTTCAAATCTTTTTTTTCAATTGAAATAAAAGTTGTACTAGCTTTTCCTCTATTTGTATTTGAACTTATAGTATTTCCAATAGTATTTGAATCTGATATTTGATTAAAATTATTTAATTTATTTCTTTTATTTTTACTAAAAAAATATTCTCTTTTTAAAGAAGTTATATTTTCTTTTTTTTTATTTGGAGTTTTAATATCTAAATAACTTATATTATTAAAATCAGAATCTTCTTCAATAATATTTCCTAAAGTATTATTTAAATTTTCATCATAAAGTTCTTCTGTAAATAATTTCTGTTTTTTATCATCATTTAATTCATTATATGAAGTTATATAAGTTTTTGGCTTTTTTGTTTTATATGATTGATCAACTCCTAAATATTCTTCATATTTTGAAATAAAGTCTTTTGATTTTTTGTTTTTTTGTTGATTATAATTTTTTTTTTTATTTATGTTAATATCTGTTTTAAATATTTTATTAGGAATTTTTTCTTTTGTTTTGTTATTATTATTTTTACATTCTAATATATTTTCATTATTGATAATTTCTTTAATATTAATTTTATAATTTACATTTTTCAATTCATTTTTTAAGGTATTTTTATTTTTATTTAAATAAGGTGAATTATCTATTTTTAAATTATTTTCATTTTTATTTTCAATATCATTATAATCAGGACTTAAATTTTCTTTAAAAAAATTAATTATAGAACCACCTAAAGGAAGATTAATAATGTTATTATTATTAATATTATTATTATCTTGATTTCCAAATTTAGTTAATTTTGTAGATTTAATAAAATTTTTTAATCTAGGGCTTGAACTTCTATTTGAATTGATAATATCGTTATTAATACAATTAGTAGTATTTGGCGAAGAATTTAAATTTTTATTTAATGCAATATTTCTTACTTGATTTGAATATTCTTGTTGAATTAAATGAAAAAATTCTTTTTTTTTATTTTTAATCAAATTATTTTCATTTAATTTTTTGGATTTAATAGTTAAAGGATTAGTAAAACAATCAAATTCTCTTTCTTCTTTAATAACAGAATTTTGTTTAATATTATAATTAGAATTTAATTCTTCAGGGATTTTAAACATATTAAATATTTTACTTTTAGTATCATTTAAATCTGAATTTATATCATTAGTATATGAAGAAATATTTTTTGAATAAACAGATTGTGTTTGCTCATTATTTTTTGTTTTTGTTTTTCTAATAAATGGATTTGAACGTTGAAATCCTAATAAATTTGTTATTTTTTTTAATCTTGATTTAACTAATTTTTCATTTGTTTGATTATTAATATTTAAATCTTTATATAAGAACAATGATAGATATAATGATTCATTTGAAGAAAAATTTTCTTTTTGAAAATAATTTGATGTTATATTTTGTGATATTTTTAAAATATTTTCAATATTACAATTTTTATTCAAATTTGATTTTTCTATTTTTAAAGGGGATATCAATTCATTTTTTGAATTTGAATTTGAATGAATAAAATCATTAATAGCAGTTATTCTTTCATTTATATTAAATTTTATTTCATTGTTGCTATAATTAATATTTACTTCTGGGATATTTTCTTTTGTATAATTTGTTCCCATTTTTTATACATTTATAATTATGTTAAATGAATAAAATTGTTATTTAATAAACTAATATTTGAATAATCTATGAAATGGGTTTATTTATTTAATGAAAGATTTTATTTTTGTTTTATTATTTATTTTTTAAATGAAGAAGTTATTATAAAAATATATAAGTTAATATATTTTATCATTTTTTTATCCTTTTAACTAATTAAAGAAAAAAACAATTCTTTTAATGATAAAAAAATGTTAAATAAAGAAAAAAAAATTGAAGAAAATCAAATTATAATTAATGACATTAACCTAGAAATTGGGGATTTAGATTTAGAAATAATTCAAGAAAATAATAAAGAAGAAAAAAAACAAAATAATAAAAATAAACAAGAAAAAAAATTAAAAAATAATAATAATAAAATAATTCAAAATAATAAACACTTTCCTTTATATTGGAATGAAGAAAAAACTATGGATTTAGATAATTTATTAAATGATTTAATTGACGAAAAATCAAACAAAATTTTTGAATTGTTTAATGATATGAGAATAAATCCAATAAATTATATAATTAATACAACTAACCAAGATATTTCTTATTTGTTAGAATTAGCTGAAAATAGTAATAAGAAATTACATTCTCTCATTAAAAATGAAAATTTTTATTATATATTTAAAGATATTCTATTGGATCTATATGACATTAAAAAGTCTGAAGAATTAATAATAAATATAATAGAAAAAAACAGCTTCTTTAATGGTTTTAATAAAGTATTATATTATATTGAATGTAAAATTGATAATGAAAAAGAAGCAATTTGGAATTTATTCAGAAAATATAAAGAAAAATCATTAAAGGTTTTTCTTTTAAAAAAAATAGATTATTGCATAATTTGTGGATTGCCAATTAAAGATTCATATTATATGAATGTTTATTTTTTATTATTATTTAGATAAAACAATAATATAATTAAATGAAAAAAATTATCATTTTTTTGAAAAAATGGAAATATTAAATTGACTTTCATGAATATTTTTTGTAGTATTGAGTTACCCAATGAAAAAAAGTAGAAAATATTTCAATTGATTTTGAGATATAATGAGATTTTTGAAGAAATAAAGGAAATTATTTAAAAAGAAAAAAGGAAAATTAAATGAATCATATATAATAAATTTGAATATAAATAAATCGTATAAGATTTTATTAATACTTTCATATGATATTATACTAAATTTTTTTTTTCTTTAACAAACAAAAATAATAGTTTTTTATAATTCAAAAAAAAAAGTATCAATTAAAAAAAATTCTTTTGTATTAAAAAGATATATTCTTTTCTTTAGAGAATTTTAATTTATCAACAAAGAATTAATTAAGAAATTAATTGATTGTAAATTTGAAATAGATAAACCTTGTGATATAACTTTTATAATAATTCTATATCACAAAAATATCAATATTTCTTAAAAGATGACCAATTTCCAATATTTTCAGAAAAATTTTGAATAACAAAAAATCGAAAATGAAATTATGAGAATAATAATATATTGTGAATGTTATTACTCTAACTAGTTTAAATAACAATTATATTTTTTTAATTTTGTAATTCACTAAATCAATGCAATGATGTTATTATTAATATGAATTTTTATTTCTCTTGATTATCGTTTAACTTATAGTTGACACAATAAAATATGAATTATTTTTGAATTATTATAAATGGGAATTCCGACATAAATAATGCTAATCTAAATTACAATTTGATTTAAGGAAATAATAAGAATACAAGATTCAGAATAATATATTTTTATCTAAATATTATAATGAAAAAAAGTTTTGAGAAAGATTTTGTATAAAATTTTAATCATAATATTTATTTTTTTAAAATCTTTTATTTAAAAAAATATTAATATACAGATTTATATTATTTCTTTTTCTTTTATTATTATTAATTGTCTTTTAAATAAAAATGAAAATATTAATATTATTTTCACTTATATTTTATATTATAAAATCAAACATTGAAAAAAATGAGGAAATTACTATAATAATTAATTGTAATATATGTTGTGATATATTTGATGATATAAATTATATAAATATAACTATAAAAAACAACAACACTCATATTGAATTGAAAAATATTCTTACAATAATTCAAAAGAAATCAAACAATAATTCATTAATATTATCATATAATAATTTTACATCAAAAATTTTTTATTTTCAAGAAGATTCAATATGTCATTTATTAAAAAAAGAAAAAGAAAATTACAAGAAAAAAAAAATTCTTATTTATTCAGAAAATAATTCATATTTATTAGAAAATTTTTCTTTTTCAAAAAAGAAAAATTTAAGAAAATTAATAAGTTGTGAATTAGAATTTCAATATGATCCTCCAAATAAAATTATTGAGGGCAATATATTAAATATTATAGTATCAGCAAAAAATCAATGTTTCTTAGGAAGTGGTTCATATCCAACTTTTAGTCTAATTTATAGTGGAACTTCAATGAGTTTAGTCCCTGATTCAAATTCAGAAAAAGCATTAGTTTCAAAATCAATAATAAAAGATTCTGGTTGGAAATATACTTTTCCGATAATAAAGATATGGTTTAAATTTATATGTCCTTCTTCAAATGTAGCCTCTTGTTCAGATATAGATATTTCTAATGAAAATTTTATTGTTTGTCCATATTATTGTAAAGATTGTCAAGTTGGAACCAATCTTAGAAAATGTGATTCTGATAAAAGTTATGCTGAAATTCTTAATATTGTTAATAGTCAAGTATCATCATATCAATATGAAAAAATATCAAATAATAAAGATTATATTTTTCATATTTTCCCTGTGAAATATTATTATTCACTTTATGACAATAATCATTATTATAATCAATATTGTTCAAGAATATTAAGATATTATATTCAAACTCAAATAATCAATTATCAAGAAAGCAATCTATTTTTTAAAATTGAATCATATGGGAATAAAAATGATAATTTATTTAAAGTCACTGTTTATGATAATAATTTTAATAACAAAAAAGAATATAATTGCAAAACTTTTACATTACAAAAAATGAATTTGACTTTTCATGAACATCAAGAAAATTTAAATTTTTTAGATTATATTACACCAGATTATTTTAGAAATGATAAATATTTTCTTAATCTCATTTTCCTAAGTAATAATAATCATATATTTTATCCGAATGAATTAAAAAATATAATGTTTGGTTCAATGTATATTTCAGATGATGATAAATATAATTATTTTAATTATAATAAAAGTATAGGGCATTTTAGAAAAGAGAATAAATTAATTTATAAAAGAGGAGGATATTATTATAACGAGCTATATAAATATAGAATAACATATGAATTAAATATTTCAACATTTTGTGAAAATCCTATAGATGAATCTCTTAATGAAACATGTTTACAAGATGGTAGACTTATTTATAATGAAAAAAATAATCTTCTTGAAGAACAACTTAATATTACAGTTTATCCTTATTATTGTTATAATGTTAATTTATGGAAAAGAATTTGCTATACAAATTATTCATTTACATCAATTCAAAAAGAAATTGAAGAAACAGATTTAGCAGATTTACATGAACATTTAAATGAAACAATTCATGGAGATAATTTTGAAGTTAAAATTTATCCTACAAAATATTACAAAGAATTTAATGCACCAGATTACCCATTAGAAGCTTGCCCAACAGTGTATAAAAATGATTTAATTGTTATCCAATATATATATGAAAATGAATATTTTTATGAAATTTATAACAAAGATATTGAAAACCACCAAAAACTCGATATTTGGCTTTGTTATAAATATAAAGTTATAAATGATAGTTTTATTATATTAAATAATGAACAAATTAATTTTAATATTAATGAACATATTAAACCCCAAATTCCAGTTGATAATTTATCCACAAAATTTTTTTTGTCTCTTACTAATGGAAAAGGAAATATTTATGAAAACACTGAAATTACAGACATAGACTCAAAAGATATATCTTCTTCAATTTCTAGGAAATATATATATATGCCTCAAGGTTTTTATTATCAAGATAATTTGACATTAAAGATTAAACATCTTGATGATAATGAAAATAAATATATCATGAAAGGTAATTTTTATATTAATGTTTTTCCTTATTATTGTAACAAATTAATATCAAATATAAACCCAAAAAAATGTTATACTAAAGATTCATTAGATTTAATAAAACAAACAATAATTAATGATTTTTTCTCTGACCTTTTTACATATCATGAAAATGAAAAAATTTATGGTATAAATTATAGTTTATATATAGGTAAAACTAGTTTATTAAAATGTAAATCTTTATATGAAAATTTTTATGATACATCAACTTTTATTGAATTTAATATTACAGAAGAAAATGTAGAATATACTGAAATTTATGCAATAATAGAAAATAACTATTATTTAGTAAATCAAGAATTATGTCAGGGAATATATTTAAATAATACAACAAAAATAGTAGAAATTAATGGACAATATACATTTAATATTTTAAATAATATTAGAGACTTAATTCCTTCTCATATTACTGATCAATATATTTTAGCTCAATATAATTATAAAATTTATAAAAAAGTTAATTCTAATTATATTTTAGTTTATCCAACAAGAAGAAATTTAGAATCAATTACAACTAATAATTTTAATATAATTTTTATACCTGATGATTATAAATATTATAATGTAACATTTAAGTATATTTTAACAAAAAACGTTAATTCTATAAATGAAGAAATGAATATAGAATCAGAAATTACTTTTATTATTTTTCCTTCATACTGTGAAAGTCATAATTTTATGGTTTGTAATTCAAATAAAAATCTTGAAACAATTTTAAATATTTTAGATGATGATTATCAAAATTTAGAAAATCATAATGAAGAGATCATAAAAAATGATGATTTTTATTTACAAATAAATAATATTAATAATAATAAAAATAATGATTTAGAAATTCTTGTAGAATTTGATAATTGTAAAGAAGAAATTAAAAATAAATATAATTTAAAAGAAGATGATGATATATATATTATAAATATTAAAAAAAAAGATTCAGATAAAATAACGTTTAAAATTTATTCACCCACAATTCCAAATGAATTAGAAATAAAAGATATTTGTAAATTAATTGAAGTTGAAACTCCTATTCATTTTAATTATAATTTAACTGAATATAATAAATTATTAAATGAAGGAATTGATGTTTTTAATATTAAATCTCCTTTTTATAATAATATATGTAAAAATTATCAAATAAGAAAAAGAGATATTTTATTATATGATAGATTCTATATTTTTTATCCTAATATTAGTATTTGTTCTCTTAATTGTGATTATGAATCTTTTAATTTTCAAAATAATTTAATTAAATGTATTTGTCCAATTAATCAAATTGTTAATTTAGATATCTATGGAAATTATATTGATTTTTCCCAAAAAAATTATGTTGATATCATCAAAAAAAAAAGAAATACTAAATATTTTAAAAATTTTAATTTTAAAATACTAAAATGTGTTACAGCAATTAGAAGTAATTTAATGAAAAATATTGGATTTTGGTTAATGATAATATTATTAATGATACAATTTATTTCTACTCTAACTTATTTTTATTATAGTATACATAGTTTAAATTATATAATAAAAATTCCATTTATAAATTCATATATTAATAAAAAAAAAATTCTTGAAAAAAAAAATGATATAAATTCTCAATCTGATAGACAATTAAATTTACATATGTTATCAAATAAAAAAATTTATGAATTAAGTAATTATTCAATTTCTTATTCTTATGCTTTATATAAAGAAAAAAGAACTTTTTTTCAAATATTTAATGAATTAATTAAAGAAAAAATTCCTATTTTAAATTCATATTTTACAAAATATTTTTTTGAATTAAATTCAATTAATACTTCTTTAGCACTTATTCATATTTCTCTAATTTTTAATTTAAATATAGTTTTTTATAATAATAATATAGTTTCAAAAAGATTTTATAAACAAAATCATTTTATTTATGATTTTTTAAGAATTATTTTATCTTCTATTTTAACACATATTATTTTTTCAATTTTTAAATCATTTCATTCTTATGTTCATCTTATTGAACAATTACTTTTTGAATTAAAAACAAAAAGAACTTATGTAAAAACAACAGTAAGATTTTTAAAGAAAATAAAAATAAAATTAGGAATAATAATGGGAATTAATTGTATAATTATATTATTCTTCTTTTTATATTCATCAACTTTTTGTGCAATTTATCAAGAAAATCAAATAAATTGGTTTATTGGAGGACTAATAACTTTTTTAATTAATCATATATGTATTTTAATATTTTGTTTAATAATAGTTTATTTAAGGAAAAAATCATTAAGAATTCAAGATGAAGAATTATATAATGTAAGTGTTATAATGAAAAATATTTTATAAATATTATATATAAAGTTTTAATAATAGTGGTTAAATATTAAGTTTAAAAAATTATTTATTTTTTATAAAAGACAATAAAATTTTTAAAACTCATTAAAAATATATGAAAATAAAATTTCTAATATACTTCATTTTAATAAATTTGATAAAAACTTTGAAATGGTCTCCAGAGGCTTTAGCTCAAAAAGTAACTTTATGGAATTATTTAAATGATCCTGAAGATTTAATAAATGATAAAAAATTAGGACCAAAAATTCATACAAGTTATTTAACTCAAAATCATGTATATGATAAAACAGATGTAAATTTATTTTTAATTTCAGATATAATTGAAAAATATGTTTATAAAAAAAGACAATTTGTTGAAGATTTATATAAAGAAATGGAAAAAAATGATAATATAAATAATAAAGATAAAAAACAACATCATTTAATTCTTGTTTTAATAAAAAAAACTAATGAATTATTTATTTATGGTTCAAGTGATAAATTAAGAAAATTATTACCTCATGATGAAGTTGTTAGAATTGAATTAGAAATAAAAAAAACTATGGAAACTAGAAATTATGCTCAAGCAGTTTATTATACTTTTGAAAAATTAAATGTTTTATGGAAAAGATTTTCAATTTATAAAAATCAAAATACTTATTCAAAAAATAATACTACAACTAATATTGCTGATATATTAAAAATTATTTCAAGTGTTTTTGTTTTAGGTTTATTTATTTATGTTATTATTGTAAAGAAAAAAGAAGAACCTAATTTTGATAATCCAAATAAAAAAAGGAAAAAGAATTAATAATAAAATATTTAAATAATTAAAATACATATTTAAATAAAATCAATTTAAATAATTATAATAAAATGAAAGGTAAAAATTCAAATATTTCTAACGGAAAAAAACAAGAACAAAATAATAAAAACACAAAAATAAATATTGAAGAAGAATCAAGTGATATTTATCCACATTTAAAAAAAAATATTTTAAGTTCAGATAAAAATTGTAAACATGGATTAACAGATGAATCATATTATTGTTTAAATTGTAAATTTAGTGTTTGTCCAGAATGTAATTTAGAGCAACATAAAGAACATGAATTAATAAAAGAAAAAGATTATTTATTTTATAATCCAAATTTTTTTTCTGAAATTGAAAAAGTGGTTGAAGAAACTTATAAAATTGAAAATAATAGACAAGATTATATTAATACTGTTGAAAATTGTTTTAAAATTATTCATAATAAATTAGATGAAATTAAAAATAAAAAAATAAATGAAATTAATGAACTCTTTGCTCAAACTAAACAAAATATTAAAGAATTACAAAATAATTTAAATAATGTTTCTGAGGAAGTTAAAGATTATTTTTCTAGAAATTCACATTTTTTTAATTTATCAAAAAGTAATCATCATAATAATAATGATAATGAAAATAATATATTTTTAATCAATTATGAACTTTTGCATTTATGTGATAAAAAAAATAAAGAAATAATACAATCTTTAAATACATTACAGCAAAATTTTTTAAAATATAAAAATGAAATTAATTCTCAAACTGAATTGATAAATAATAATATAGAAGATTTTATTCATAAAAATATTCCAAATGATAAATTTGATGATTTTTATTGGGATGTAAAATTAAGAATAAAATCTTATAATGAGCATATAGATTTATTACAAAAAACAATATTTAGTATATTAACAAGAACAGGTTCATATGATGATTTACAAGAAGTAGTTAATATATTAGATTCAAAAAATAAAAAGGGAATTGATTTTATTTTCAATCAAAATTTCTTTACTCAAAATAATTCATCAAGAAAAAAATTATCAGGTTCATCATCATCAAATAATTTATTAAAAACACCAAATAAAGATAATTTACTTAATAACAATAATAATAACAATAATAATAATAATAATAATAACAATAACAATAACAATAACAATAACAATAATAATATTAATAATAATACTAATAATTTAGTTGATAAATCAAAAGTACATCCTTCATTAAGAAGATATAATAGTTCATCAGTTAAAAAATTAAACAGAGGAAATTCAAGTAATAAAATTACTTCAAAATTATCAGGAAATAGTAATTTTTATTCAACATCAGAGTCAAATATTAAAGTATCTAATTATTTACATCAAAAATCTATAAATATATTAAGAAAAAGTGTTTTTGAACAATCGATAAAAAATATTTTATCAAATTTACAAATAAAAGATTATAAAGATATAATATTAGATAATGATTGTAAAAGAAAGTTTTTTAATTATAGTATGATAGATTTATATAGTAAATTATTTTCCTCAAAGCCAAGAAAAAGCTTTGATACAAATTCAAGAGTTTTTGCAGATTATAATATGAGATATAATAAATTAAAAGAATTTGTAAAACCAATAAAAGGAACAAATGAAATAGTAGTTTATGATCCTCAAACAAATATATCAAATAAACACAAAGTAAATTTAGATAAAGAAACAATAGGTTATGATAAATTTCCAGATGGAAATAGACATATATGTATAAATAATAAATTATATATAACTGGAGGAGTAGATTCTTTAGGAACTTCAATATCAATTTCATTATTATATGATATAGAAAATAAAACAATAAAAAAAATAAATAATATGATTTCAGCACATTCTTATCATTCAATAGAATATTTAGAAAATTATGATTGTTTTATTGTTGTTGGAGGTAAAAATAATAATATATGTGAAATATTTGATTTATTTACTAATAAATGGACTAGATTACCTGATTTAAGTATTCCAAGAGCAAATACTAATTTATATTTTGATTCTTTTTCTTCTGATGTTTATGCTATGTTTGGAATGGAACATAATATTACTAATTTAAAAAATAATAACAGTGAAATTATTGAAGTTTTAGAATTAAATGATATTAATTCTGGTTGGATTAAAGTTGATTATTATAAAAGATCTAATGTTAATTTAAAACAAACTTTAGTTACTGTTGTTCCTTTCACAAGAGATAAATTACTTATTTATGGAGGAAAAAATTCTAGAGTTAATAAACATTTATTTGCACTTTTTCTTATGACAAAAAATGAAATTATTAAAGCTGATGAAAAAATTCTTGAAGAAATTAAAAGAGAAGAAAAAAAAATCAAATTTGTTAATTCCACTGTTAATAAATTAATGAAATGATGATATTTTTTTATTTATTTTTTATTATAATTTATCTTTTTTTGATTTAAGAAAAATAAAATTTATTTAATAATAATAATTATATGTATATATAATGATAAACCTATTTCTTCTTAAATATTGAATTTTATTATAACTAAATTATTACACCAAAAAAAATATTTTAAAAAAAAAATTTAAAAATATAACCAAAAGAAATAAATATAAATAAAAAACAGAAAAAAATAATTAAAAATAATAATAAAATAAATTTCAAACATGAAAATAATTAAAATTTCAAAAACAAAAAAATAATATTATTAAAAAAAATATGAAAAACAAAGATAAAAATATAAAACAAGATTCTCAAAGTGAAAGAGTATTAGTATATGTTCGAATTCGTCCATTTACAGAAGATGAATTATCTCATGATAAAACAACTCCAATAGAAGTAATAGATACAAAAAACAATGCAATGACAAGTAAAAAATATTTTAAAATAAATATAAATATATATAATAAAAAATAAATAGTAAAGAAGGAATATGACAAAAAGAATTATTCATATGATAAAATATTTCCAGAAAAAACAAATCAAAAAGAAATATTTGAAATATCAGGAAAAAAAGTTATAGATTCAGTATTAGAAGGATATAATGGAACAATATTTGCATATGGTCAAACAGGAACTGGAAAAACATATACAATGGTAGGAGATTTTGAAAATGAAGAAAATAAAGGAATAATTCCAAGAACATTTGATTATATATTTCAAAAAGTAAATGAGAAAAAAAATAAAAATGATAAATTTGAAGTTTATATTTCATTTATTCAAATATATTTAGAAATGATACAAGATTTATTTGAACCTTCAAATGAAGTGAAAATAAGAGAAGATCCTGAAAAAGGAGTTTTTTTAGAAAATATAAAATGGATAAAAGTAAAATCAACAAATGAATGTTTTGAAAATTTTAAAAGTGGAGAAAAAAATAGAGCAACAGCCTTTACAGAAATGAATGCACATTCATCACGTTCACATGCATTATTAATAACAAAAATAAATAAAAGTTTAATTGATAATAATTCAACAAAACATATAATGACAGAAAGTTATTTATATTTAGTAGATTTAGCAGGAAGTGAAAGAGTAAATAAAACAAATGCAAAAGAAGATAGATTAAAAGAAGCAAGAAAAATAAATTTTTCATTATTAGTTTTAGGAAATTGTATTCAAAAATTAACTGATCCAAGAAGTACTCATGTATCTTATAGAGATAGTAAATTAACTAGAATTTTACAAGAAAGTTTAGGAGGAAACGCTAAAACCAGTTTAATTGTTACAATTAGTCCTTCTAATTATAATTGTGATGAAACTATTTCTTCTTTAAATTTTGGAGCTAGAGCTATGAAAGTTACTAATAAACCTCAAGTTAATAAAACTGAAAATTATCAAGCTCAATGCTTTAAATTACAAGAAGATTATGATAAATTAATGGAACAATTTTCTAAATTAAAAATTGATTATGATAAAGTTTGTGATGAAAATAATAAATTAAAAAATGGAGAAACTTTTGTTGAATTACAAAGGTTAAGCATTAAAAATCAAATTAAAAAAAGAGATGGTGTTATTAATGAAATTTTAAAAAAAAATAGTAATGGAAGTTTAAATAATAGTATTAATAATAATACAAATATCAATAATAATATTAATAATGGTTTTTTATTAAATGAAGAACAGGAAAAACAAATTAATTTATTAAAAGAAGATAATGAAAAATTAAAAAGTGAATTAAAAAAATTAGAAATTTTTTATCAAAAAAAAGAAAATTTACAAGAAGAAGAAAAACAAAAATTTTTGAAAGATTTAGATAAAATTTTTAGAGAAAAAGAAGATAATTATGAAGAACAAATTAAAAATTTAACTTTAGAAAATAATGTTTTGAAAAATTCTGTTATTGATTTAACTAAAGATAAAGAAGATTTAACTAAAGAAAATTCTGAATTACAATTTAGTTATAATGATATTTTAAATAGAAATGATGAATTAAAAAGAGAATTTGAAGATTATGAAAAAAAAATGTTTATTTTAAAAAATGATTTCCAAATAAAAAAAAAACAATTAGAAGATTTAGAAGATATAAAAAAAAATATGAAATCACAAAATACTCAAACATATTTTATAGATGAAGATTTAAAAAATGAATTAATAAAATTAGGAATAAATAAACAAATATTAGCATTAAATGATACTGATTCAATTATAAAGAATTTAATAATTAAATATAATCAAAATTTTATTGAGCAAAATAAAATCAACAAATTAAAAGAAGCAAATAACTTATTAGTTGAAAATTATGATAAAAAATTATTAGAAAAAGAAAATGAAATTTTAAAATTAAATAATGATTTAATAGAAAAAGAAAATGAAATAAAAGATTTAAAAGAAAAAATTGAACAAGTAGAAAATAAAACAGAAGAAAATAAACAAATATATAATCAAGAATTATCAAACATGAAAAATGATTTTAAAATATTAACAGTTAATTCAAAATCAACAGATTCTGAATTAAAAAGAATTCAATATACTTTTTCAAGTTATGAAAAAGGATTAAATAAACATATTAATAATTTAATTAATGATTTAAATAATTTATCAAAAATAAAAAAAGGAATTAAATCACTTGATACTATTATTGAAAATGATTTACCAACAATTTTAAATTCAAAAAATTATGATAATATATTAAATAAATTAAAAAATCAATTATCAAATAATCAAAATATTATAGATGATTATCAAAACAATTCTAATCAAAATTCTCAAAATACTATTTATGATATGAAAACTTTAATTGAAAAATTATCCCAAATGTTAAAAGAAAATAAAAATTTTATTCTTTCTTTTATAAATTCATATTTTAAAATCTGTAAAGAATTATATGAAACTTTTAAAACAAGAGTTAATAAATTATCTGATATGAATGATAAAGGAAAGGATGAATCAATAAAGAAAAATTTATTATATGGAATAAAAGAAAGTTTAGATAAATATGTTAAATTTGTATTTAATGGAAATGTAAATGATTTAAAAGAAAAAATTAATAATCTCATAAATAATAATGCTAAATATAGTTTCTCAGAATTCATGAATATTATTTTAAAAATAATTGATGATTTAATTATGAGGATTACATCTTGTAAAACAGAGCAACAATTAGAAATAGAAAATTTAAATGAAAAAGTAATATATTTTTTAAGAGAAATCGAAATATATAAAAAAAGTGAAAAAACAAATAATATTTCAGAAAAATATGATCAATTAATTTCTTTAAAAGAACAAGAAATAAACAGACTTAATAAAACCATAAAAAATAATTTAGAAAAAATAAAAGAATTATCTACTCAGAATTATTTAAATCTTAGTAATTCAGATAGTGCATATTCTTCATTTTCAAATTTTACTTTGAATAGAGAAGAAACAAAATTAAAAATTGAACAAAATGAAAAAGACATTGATGAAATAAGTAAAGAATTAGAAAAAATTCAAGCTCAACAAAGAGAAATTGAGCAAAAACAGAATATGAAAAACAAAAAAAATAAATAAAATGCTAAAAATTATAATTTATTATAAATTATTAATTTATAACTTTTATTAAATAACATAAATATTTTTTTAAAAAAAAAAACAATATAACCAAAAAAAAAATTACCATTAATAAAAAAAAGCAAAAAATAAATATAAAAAAAAAAATCAAAAAAAAAATAAGAAAAAAAAAATGAAAAACTTACTTCAAATTCTAATCTCATATCTCTTCCTAATAAAATTTTCAAAACACCAATATACAAATATAGGAAAAGATTCAATAATAGATATATTTAAATGTGCAGATGATGGATTAACAGGAAATAAATGTGTAGCAACAGTATCAGAATTAACAACTTATGGAATAACAAACTATTATAATTATTTACAAAAATGTAAAGATGGCCAATATTGTCAAGCAGTATCATATGCAAATGAAGACATCGGATTTTGTACTCCAATAATTCATCAAGGAAGACCAGGAGAAAAATGTTTAAACGATGGAGATTGTTATTCCTATAATTGTACAAAAAAGAAATGCTATGGTAAATTAGACGGAGCATTATGTCAATCAAGTTTAGAATGTAGTTTAAATTCCTTTTGTCTATATGAAGATTTTGAGCATTCAAATGACGATGACCCAAAATATTGTCAACCACTATCATCTCCAGGAGGAAATTGTATGTTTGGTTCCCCTCCAATTCAGCGTAAAGATCCATATTATAGTACAATGTTTAATTTCAGAGATGAAAGAGAAGATAATTGTCCTCCAGGATATATATGCACAATAGCATCTGGTAATCTATTAACTTTTAAAAGTAGATTAGAGCAAAATGACTATAAATGCATATCTAAATTTTCTGTATTAACAGGACAATATGTTGGATATAAACATTATATTGCTTGTGAACAAGGTTATATGACACTTCATAATGATTCTGATGGAATTCCTTATGGACAATGTAGATCAATTCATTCTGATGGAGTTTGTGATGAAGATGGAATGTGTGTTGCTGATGCTGAAGGAAATATGATTGAATGTTGTTATGATGCTTCTGGAGAATTTTTTTGCCCTGTTGTTGGAATGAGTGATAGAATCAAAAATTATACTAAAATCTTCAATCATGCTATTGCCACTGCTGGAATCAATTTTGATATTGTATGGGGGAAAGAAACTACTGATAAAGAAATTGTTAGAATGGCTTATCTTTATTTAAAGTATTTTCATTTTTTTAGAAATGCTGATGAATGCCAAATTTTATATATGAAATATATTAATTTTGAAAATGTTATTAAAGTTAATTTTTGGATTTTAGTTTTTGGGGTTTTTTTGGTATTTTAGGCTAAAGGTTTTTTTCATTTTTTTCATTTTTTTTTTTTGATTTTTTTTATTGATTAATTAATGGTAGTATATATTTATCTTGATATATTTTATTGAATATTATAAAAAAAATGTTAATATTTTAAATATAATTTTATTATTTTTAATCTTTTTTATATTATATTGTTCCATTATTAATATTTTAACATTTATCTCTTAATCTATTAGTAGGAATGTGAGCAAAATACAATAAATAAATATGACAAAAAATAGCTCCAAAAGATAAACCAACAATTGAAATAATAATTAATTTTTTTAATAAATTTTCAGAAATAACTTGAAGATCTATTTTATCTCTTAGTAAATAAAAAGATAAACAAGCTCCAGTAATAAATCCAAATAAATGAGCATAATTATCAACTTTATTTCCATCTTTTCCAATATTAGCTCCTCCAAAATTTATAAGAGTTATTATAGCAAAAAATATAAAATGTCTTTTTTGTCTTTCATTCATTTTATGATAAGTTAAAATAAAATCTACAATTAAAAGTCCTGAAAAGCCCATAATTGCACCAGAAGCTCCAACTCCTATAGATTTTTTATTAATTGTTGAGCTGAAAATTGAAGAAATAATTCCTGAAATAATATATAATATAGAAAGATTACCTGTACCTATTTTTTTTTCTAAAAAAAAACCAAGAAAAAATATTGATAATGAATTCATTATTATATGATGAATTGAAGCATGAAGAAAAACAGGAGTTATATAACGATAATATTGATGAAAATGAACTATAGAATATGTATCTTTAGCACCAAAATTATATAAAGTACATATCCAACTTTTTTTTGTAATTATATAATGATATATTAATTCCAATATATATATTAAAGCATTTATAATTAATATTATAGCACAAAATGTTTTTATATTATATGTAGATGGATCAATACATCTTATTGCACTTGTTGATGTCTCTGATGAACTTATTATATTTTGGTTTTTTTCTGAATTATTTGTTGGCTCATATATATTTACTATTCTATTGAAATTTGGATCATTTGAAGGATTTCTGTCTAAAGTATGAATATTCATTTTTTATTTATATTATTTTAAATTTTTTATAATTACTTTTTTTTTATTATATATATAAATGAATAAAAAGAATGATGATGAAAATAATAATTTTACTATTAAAAATATACTCTTTGAAGGAAAAAATAATGATTTAACTTGTTTAATAGGTAGGTATGTCATTTATATAGTAATTATATATTTTTTCTTTTTATTCTTTTATTATGTTTTTAGCGAAGATACAATTCCTTTAAAAGAAAAATAAATAAAAAATACTTATATACAATTAGATATTTATATATTAGAATTTATAAAATATTCTTCTGTGTTTTTAAAGTTTTGATTTTCAGTTAGAATATTTGTACTTAAAGTATCATTTCTAAAATATTCCTCATCAAATTTCCAAAAATTTAAATCAAATATTTTATTTATTTCACATAAATCTTGATTTTCTTTTTTATTACTCAAATTTTTATATAATAAATCTTTATAATAATTATTATAATAATTTTTACTTTTTAAATAGTCTATTATTTCCTCATTTTTAACATTATTCTTTATTCTATCTAAACATATATTTTCATCATTTTCAAAAGATAATTTTTTCTTTATTTCTTCAAAATTTGTGATATTTATTGGATAATCGGATGAAAAAAGAACTTTATTTTGTTCTTTGTTAGATTTTATTATAAATTTATTTTCATTTGACTCCCTAATATTTTGTAATATAAGAAATGGCAAATTAATTTTATCAAAAGTATTCATTCTATTAATATTATTTTTATTTAAATCAATATATTTTTGATAAAAAGAAATACTTGTCACTAAAGAAAATAATTTTTCTTTTTTTTTCTTTATTATATCTTCTAAATTTAATATTTTATTTTGAATATTTTCATTATTATCAATAATTAAATTAATATCACTTTGATTATACTTTTTTTCTATTTGTTTATTATTATTGAAAATATATTTTTTATTTTTTGTTTTTTTTAAAATTTTACTTGCAACCATAACATTTATTGCATCATAAACTCTTCTTTGAATATTTTTAAAAGATTTTGTTTGATTATTCTCATTTTGAGGAAAAGATTTTACAATATTATAAGTGATTTTTTGACTAGTTAATTCATTTAAATTATTTTGATTTTTTAAAATATAATCAAATACAATTTTAGTAATATTTATTAAACTAAATTCATTCAAATTTGATTTTATATTATTATCTGATATATTTTTATTTTGATTATTATAACTAAAGTCATTATTTTTATCATCTTTTTGATCTAATTTCCTTTTTTTTGTTAATAACAATTTACCTTTATGTGCTTTTATTTTTCTTATTTTAAAAATAGGATTTTTTCCTTTTTTATTAAAGAAAATTTTCATTAATATTTCAATTTTTATAAGAGATAAAAATAAATGATAAATGTTTTGAAAATGAATTTTTCTTGGATAATTATTATATATTATGTTATTTTTTTCTCTCTTTGATTTATATAAGAAGATTAAATTTAAATCTATTTTCTTTTTGAAAGGAATTTTGGAAAAAAAATCAAAAAAATTATCTAAATTTTGAACAATAATAAAAAAACTATCTTCAAAATTGTTTAATGAAACTTTTAAAAAATTAATTTTATCATTTTTAAATAATATTTCTTTCTGAGTATTATCATCATTAATAAATATAGAAAATAATTTCTTAATATTTATGATATTTTTTGAAATAATGAGATTCTTTTTTCCTGGATTAAGAAAAATATTTGAAATTTGTTTTATTACTAATTCCATTGTAGAGAAAAATTTAATTAAAACAAATTTTTTTTTCTTTCATTAAAAGGATAAAATTTAGAATATTTTTAATATTATTTCATATAATTTGAGAATAAATTCAATAAAATAACAATAAAAAACTGACTTCAAAAAATAAAATAAAAAAATAATCAAATTAAAAATTAATAATTTTAATTTAAAAAATTAATTTAAAATGTCATTTATGTATCAAAATACAAAAAATATAAGAGAAAATCCAATATATTTATCTAAAATAGAAAATTTAAATATTGAACAAGATTTAGAAATTCAAAAATTACAACAAATAATTCATGAACAAAAAAATAAAATAGATAATTTATCTTTTGAATTATCACAAAAAATTCAAGCTTTTGATGAATTAAATGCAAATTATACAAATGTAAATATGGAATTTACAAAATTAAGACAAGAAAATTCAACTTTTATTGATAATGTTTCAACTTATGAAAATGAATTAAATAATACTAAGTTTGAATTAGAAGAATCTAAAAAGGAAATTGAAAGATTAAATAAAGTTATTTGTGTTATTGAAATTGATTTAAATTCTTCAGAACAAAATTTAAAAGAAAAAATAGAAAAAATCGAACAATTAACTAAAGAATTAACTACTTTACAAAATGAAATTTTAAATTTAAATTTAAAAAATAAAAATTTAAATGAAGATAATAAAAATAATCAAAGTATAATTGAACATTATGAAAATGAAAGAAAAGATTTATTATCAAAATATAATGTTTTTAATGAAGAATTAAGAAATAGTCAAAAAATAAAAAGTGAAGAATATGAAAAAAAATATAAAGAAAAAATAACAGAATTAAAAAATGAACTATTAAATTTGGAAAAATTATTAAATAATGAAAAAGAAAAAAATGAAAATATAAAACAACAATATTCACAAACTTATAAAGAAATGCAAGATAATTTAAAAATAGTTTCAAATGAATGGGAAAAAAAATTAAAAAATACTCAAAATGATTATGAAAATATTATTCAAAATTTAGAAAATAAACATTCTAATGAAATAAATAATATAATTCATCAAAATGAAAATGAAATTTCTAATTTACAAAATGAATGTAATCAATTTAAAAAAATATCAGAAAAATATAAAAATTTTGAAAAAGAATATATTAAAATAAGTGAACATGAAGATATTATTAATCAAAAAATTAAAGAAATTAAAAATGCTTATAATCAAGAAATTAATAGTAAAAGTGAAAATATGAGCAATGAATTTGCAAAAAAATTGAAATATTTATCTGAAGAAAAAAGAAAAGAATATGAAAATTTAAATAAAAATTTACAAGTAAATGTTGAAAAAATTGAAGAAGAATTTAATAAATTAAAAAAAGATTATAATGAATTAAATATTAATTTTACTAAAGTCAGAAATGAAAAAGAAAAATTAAAAATTAATTATGAAGAAAAAGAACTAAATGTTAAAACATTAAATCTAAAAATTAATCAAGCAGAAACAAAAAATAAAATTTTAGAAACAAATTTTAAAGAAATTTCTAATGAAAAAGAAAAATATTTAAAAGATATTAAACAATATAAAGAAGAGTTAAAAGATTTTTTAGAAATGAAATTAAAATTTGAAAAAAGTGAAAATGATAATATTAAATTAAAAAAACAAATATCATATTTAAAAGAAATAAATGAAAAAAATGAAACAAAAATTATAATTTCAAATGAAAAAATTGAACAATTGTCAAAAAAAAATTTAAAATATGAAAATGAAATATCAAAATTAAAAAGAGGAAATGAAAATTTAAAATCAAATTTAAATAATGTAGAAACTGAAAATATAGCGAGAAATGATTTAGTTTTAAAATTATTTAAAACAAAAGTTAATTTTTTAAGAAATCAAATAAATAATATTAAAGAACAATCACAAAGAGAATTATTAAATATTAAAAATGAAAATCAAAAAAATTTTGAAATATTTTTAGAAAAATTTAATAAATATATCAAAGAATTATTAGATAAAAATTCAAGAATATCTTTTGAAAATGAAACTTTAAATCAACAATTATCACAACAAAAAAATATAAATGATATGTTAATTAAAAAACAATCAGAATTAATTTCAGAAAATGAAACAAATTCAAATATTCAAAATGAAAGAATAAAAAAATTAGAAAATTCATTAAATAATCTTTTACTTTTAGTTTCAAAGATTAAAAAAACTTATTCAAGAGAATTAATTAAATTACAATATGAATTTGAAGATTTAAACCAAATCCATCAAAGTGAAATAAATATAAAAGAAAAAAATTATCAAATTCAATTAAATAATTTAGAAGAAAAATTAAATAATGAAATGAACTCAAATTCAAAATTAATAGATAATGTTAATTCAAATAGAAATGATATGTCAAATATTAAAGAAAATGTTAATAAATTAAAATCTGTTTATGAATCTAAAATAAATCAATTAAAAAATAAAATTGGAGAAAATGAAGTAGTTATTAAAGAAAATAATTCTAATATATTAATTAAAGATCAACAAATAAATTATTTAAATCAATTGATAAAAGAAGAAAAAAATAAAAATAAAACTTTATTAAATCAATACGAATTAAAAAATGAAGAATTATATAATTTAAAAAAAGAATGTGAAAAAATTATATCTTCTAAAGATATGAAAATAAATCAATTAAAAAGTATTGTAAATCAGAGTATATATTCTTTAAATAAAGGAATAGATAATATTAATATAGCAAAAAAATTAGATGATGAGGTAAAAATATTAATTCAATCAGCAAAAAAAAATAATGGGAATGATTAAATTAATTTTATATAAATGTTTTTAGATAATATATTTTTTTTTAATATTACTTAATTAGGAAATTATTTTAAATTTAAAACAATTTTTACTAAAAGAAAAAAAGAATAATTAATATTATTAAAAATAAATAAGAAAAATATAAAGAAAAAATAATAATTATATTTCATCTTCTTCTAAATCAGTTTTCTTTTTTTTTCTCATTGGAGGTAAATTACTTTTTCTTTCTAAAACTTCTCCATTATTAGCATTAACAACAGGTTCAAACACTTTTTCTTCTTCTTCAACTTCTTCTTCTTCTATTTCTTCCTCTTCTTCTTCTTCTTTTTTTTCATCTTTTCCTAAAATTTTTTCTCTTTTTTCTTTTTTCTTTTTTAAACCTTTATAACTTGAATTTCTACAACAACCATAAAAAAGAGAAAAAATAACAGAAAAAACAATAACTAATAATCCACCTATAATAAAAGACATTAAAGCATTAATTGAAATTTTTTTATATCTATGGAAAAAAGCAGTTAAATAAATAAAACAAATAAGACAAATTCCATATTGTAAAATAAAATATATAATAATTCTAGTATAAAAACTAAACATAAAATCACCAACTACTTTAATTCCTTGAATTTTATGATTTGGACTATCTATTGTAATATCTAATAAAGTTGAGTCATAAATTATTAATTTATTTATAAAATAAAAAATAAATCTTGAAACAATTAATCCTAAAATTCCATTTAAAACAATTCTTACAAAATCTAAACTTTTTCCTTTTTTATATTGTGAATAAATTGATGAATCACCATAAAATAAACATGTAAAAAATAAATCTAATAATAATGATGTTATAAAAGCTGATATATCTAAACAATAACTCATATGTTTTTCATGGAAATATACTATACGAATTAATTCTATTAAATTGAAAAATTTTCTACAAAAAAAATATTTAAACTTACCATAATTTGCTTGTTCCTCTGTTTGATATTTTTCAAATTCTTTTTCTTTATAATTTAATTCTTTTGGAGTTTCTTCTTTTTCTTTTTCTTCTATACTTTCATTTTCATTTAAATCATTATTTGATGATTTAAATTCTTCATCTACACCTTCTTCTTTAATTTCTATTTTATTATCATCCATATTATCTTCTTTATTATTTTTTGTATTATTCATTTCATTATTTGATGATATTTTATCATCTTTTTTACTATTTGTACTTTTAACACTTTTTATACTTTTTGAACTTTTCATACTTTTTAAACTTTTTGAACTTTTCATACTTTTAGGATTATTTACTTCATTTTCATTATTTGAAATTTTATCTTCTTTTTTACTTTTTGTACTTTTTATTGTATTATTCATTTTATTTTTTGTAGTATTCATATCTTTTACTGTTAATTTTTCATCTTTTTTATTATCATCATTATCTGTTTCAATTGGATTTGGAGGAGGAACTTTTCTATAAATTAAAGATTTCGTAAAATGAATTTCACAACAACAAAAAATAATTGAAGTAATTACTAAAGCCATAATAAATAGAAAAGATATTAAAAATCCAATATTTAAACTTAAAGAAAAACATTTAAAAACTTTAAAATTTAAATATTCTTGAATTGCAGATTCTTTTTCAATATAACCAGTATAATCATTATAATTACATAAACATTTTATAGAAGAACTTGAAACAAAAGATTCATAAACACAATTATTAGTATGATTTGCACATAAATCACCATTTTTATAAAATAATTCTTTTTTAGCTTTTAAATTTAAATCAACATTATTATAATAAATATTATTACAGAAATCTTGATAAAATTCATTTCTAATATTAAAAATATCAAATCCATTACTTGAGAAAGTAGAAGCAGTTTCTAAATCAAGTGTTTCAGCATATGATTGAATAATAGGTATAGTAAAATATATTTTATATTGTTGAGAACTAACATCAAAAACTTCATTAATAGGAAATGGTTTAACCATAGAAAAAGAAACTTTATCAGTAATTCCTTCTACAATTTCTTGTTTAACAATAACATTAAAACTTGAAATACTATAATCTTCATAAATATTATTAGCACATTCTTCAAAATCAAAAATAGCAATATTATCATATGTAGTTGTAGAAGAAGAACTTTGAGCATAATATCTAATATTATTAAAAAGGAAAGGACCATTTGAAGTAAAAAATCTAATTTCTTTTTCCATTAATTCCATCATTGTATCTGGAAAATCACTTGAAGTGACATCATAACATGAATATAATACTTGTTTTTGATTTGTTGAACATGCAGTTCCACTACTACAATTTCCATTTGGTGCTGTTGAAGGAGTAGAACCACAATTAATTCCAGATTTGCAAGTTGTATCATATAATACATCATTTCCACAATCACATGTATAATATTCGGATACTGAAAATGGAGATATACAACTTGTACAAGAATATTTATTTGAATTGTCATTTGCAAAGGAAGAACTACAATCAGAAAGATATGAATTTATTATTTTATATACATTTAGAAAAATTAGAATTATTATTTGTTTTTTCATTTTGTTTTAATTTTTTTTTTTATTTAATTTTTAGGTGAAAGGTTTTCTATTTAACTTAAAGATATTTGAGATTAAATATTTACAACAAATATAACTTAAAATAGTATATTATTTAATATTTGAGGAGTTAAAATTTAAAAATTATAATAATGAAATAATCAACTATTTAATTAATGAATAAATTATAAAATCTTTTCCCAATTTATTATATTGTTAATATATTTATTTGAATTTTTCTAAAAAAACATTTTTTTTAAGATTAAAATTATTTTAATATTAATAACAAAATAAATTATTTAATTATTCATTATTAATTATTTATTTAAAATTATGAACCAAATCTCTTTTTTATTGTTGCATTTTTTGTAAAAATTTCAATAAAATTGATAACATCAAAATTATCAAAATTAATATCTTTAACATGGTAAATTTCACAATTTTCTAATAAAGTAAAAGGAAAACCATATAAACAGATATTTTCATTAAAAAAACTAGAACAATTTCCAAAAGTAATAATTAACTCAGGTAAATTATTTTCTACTTTTCTAGTATAATATTTTTCATAATCATGTAAAACACTTTTATTTTTTATTTCATTATTTAAAATTATAGTTTCTTCAGGATATATATATGTTTTTTCTTTATTATCAAATATTTTCTTAATTAAATCCTTATTAGCACTATTAAATCCAATAATTGATATAATTAAATCATACTTTTTATCTTTTAATAAATCATTAATTTTTATTTTAATATTTTTTTGACAATTAAAAAGAATATTTTGATTTAATTCAAAATCTTTATAGGAAAGAAATATATTTTTATCATCGAAAAAAGAACCTAAATTATCTTTTAAAAACTGAACTTCAAGTTTATTAAAAGGGTCATATAAAGTTATATATTTAATTTGTTTTGAGAAAATACAATATTTAATAAAATTAAGTAGAGAAATTTTTGAAAATTGTGTGTTATTTAAAACTACTCCAATATTTGAAGGATATTTTAATTTCTGATTTATAATATATTTTTCTAAATTATCTTTTTTAAAATCAAAATTTGCCAATTTACAAAAATGAATAAATCTTTTTATTTTTATTTTTAAAAATTGATATATTGATATCAATAAATATATTAAATACATCATTCCTACACATAAAATTTTATATGGATTAGGTGTCATTAATTGAAAAAATAAATTTTTTAAAAATAATTTTTTTAAAATTAATTATTTTTAAAATGGAAAATGAATCATTAATTCAAAATATTAATAAAATATGCGGAAAAATTTCTCAAAATTTTATTATAATAAATAATAAGGATTTAAAACTTTTTATAAAAAATGTTGAAAATTTATTTCAAAATTTTGAACTTTTTGAACATTTGTCAAATGATTATCAAGATTTAGAAAAAAAGAAAATTAAGTTTTGTACAGATTTTATTAGAAATATTAAAGAAGAAGATAAAATAAGTTTAATAAAAAAATTTATTTTAACTTTTTATTTCTATTTTATTGATAATAATTCAATAAATTATAGTGAGAAATTTAATATATCAAAAAGTCTTTTTAATCAAAAAAAAATTTATTTTTTAGTCAATAAGAAGTTAAATCAATTATTTTTTTCAAAAATTTTCAATGAAAATCACATAATATTATTCATTAATTTTTTTATAGAAATTGGAAAAGAGATTTGTGGTTTTTATTTATTAAAAGATATAATAATAATTTCTAATTATGATAATGAAATATGTAATAAAATATTAAAAGGAATTTTCTCTTTTATAAATAAGGAAACAATTAATTTTAAAAATGAGAAAATTTCAAAAATACTATTTTTAATAATTGATAATATTGAATTAGATGAAGAAAATAAAAATAATATTCTTAATATCTTATTAAGTATACATCTTCTAAATTATGATAAAAAATTATTTGAATATTTAATGGAATCAACAATATATTATTTTGAGAAAATAGGAAATAAGGCTTCAATTGAGGAGCCAAAAAATTTTGATATTAAAACATCATTTTTATCTTTAAAATTTAAACTTCTCTTTCTGAAAAAATTAATTGAAAAAGAATGTGAAATATATAATCAAGATGATTATAAATTATTTTCAGGATTTATTTTTGAAAATCAATCACAATTTTTAAAATTAGAGAATATTATGGAATTTGGAAAAGAAAAAGAAAAAGGAATTACAATAATATTTTCTTTTAACTTTTTAAAATTAACAAATGAAAAAATAAATTTATTAGAATTAAAGGAAGGTTCTAATAATTCTTATTTTTCAATATATTATGAAAATGAAAGAATATATTTTTCTGTTTTAAAATCAAAAAAAGAAAATTATATATTTCCGAAAGAAAATGAATTACCAATTCAAGAAAAAATAACATATTTATTAATATTTTCAATTGAAAAAGGAAATCCAAATAAAATTAGAGTAATTTTAAATGGTAAAGAATATGATTTTACTTTTCAATATGGAAAAAGTTTTGAATATCCTTTTAAATATGTTAATTCTCAATTATATATTTGCAATAATACAAATTTATTTAAAGGACATATTGGAACAATATTTTTATTTGAAAATTTTTTTCCAAAAAAAATTACTCATATTATTATGGATTTAAAAGGAGATTATGAAAAAATAATATTATGTGACGAATGTAATTTATATAATATGAAGAATAACATTAGAAATTTTGAAAATAGTTTTTTACAATTATCTGAATTTAAATTAATAAATAAATTAAAAGGGATGATTTCTCCATATTCAATTATATTAAATATTGAAAATAATAAATTCAAAGAAAATTATTATGAAATTAAAAATAATAAAATTGAAAATGGAGAATTCACAATTAATGGGAAAATAAAAACATTTTTAAATTCCTCTTTTTCAGTATATAATTTTTTATATTTTGAAGGATTAAAATTTCTTCAATTAAATTGTGAATATTATCTACAAATATTAAATTCAGAACAAATTCAAAAAGATGATAATATTATTAATCAAAATATTTTACAATTACTTCAATTTTTATCAACCATTATTAATAATGTTAATAACGACTTTTTATATTTTCAAAATAATTATTTATTTTCAAATGAAAATATAATAAGTGATACTTTTATAGATTTATCAAAAGAAAATTTAAAAAATGAAACAAATGATTTAATTTTCCTTTTATCATCAATATTCCAAATAATTAAATTATTAAAAGGAGATAAATCTTTAATAATTGAAGAATTAATAATAATTATTCCTTTATTATACATTAAGGAAAATTCTGAATTTGTGTCTTTAATTTTATTTAAAATTATATATTTTCTTTTAGATAAAAATATATATAATGAAGAAACAAAAAAAATATTACCTAAAGTTTATTTAAAATTATATGATTGTATTAATTGTTCAAATATTGATATATTAAATGTTAATATTTTAAATCAATTAATTGAAATGAATGATTCCACATTTGAATATTATAAAGTTTTGGAAATTTATTTATCAAAATTAGTATTTTATAATTTTAATGAAATAAGCATTAATAAATTAGATTTAACGAATAAATCAAATGATAAATCAGAGGAATTGGATTTTTTATTAAAAATAATAATACTAAAAATAAAAGATATAACAATATCAATTTCAGATTTAAATCTTATTTCTAATATTTTAATGATATTATATAAAAGTTTATATGAAAAAAAATTAAAGACAGATGAAATCAAAAAAGATATATCTGAAGAAAAAAAATTAAAAGAAAAAAAAAGTTCAGGAAAACTAAACTTAATTTTTTATGAAGATAATTCTTATCAAGATAATAAATACAAAGGATTTATTTTATCAGGAATAAAAGCACTTCAAAGTATATCAATTCAATCAGAAGAATATTTAAATATTATTGATAAAATAAAAGCAATTTTTATCCAATTTATTCAATTTATTCAACAATTTGATAATTCTTTTTTTTCAATTTTAATTGATTTTCAAAGATTAGACTTTGATGAAGGAAAACAAATATTAATTAATGGAAAAAAATCTTTTCTTTCTTTTTTTTCCCTTTTATTTAAACAAATGAATTATAAAAAATTTGAAAATCTAATAATAAAAGAAATTTTTAAAATTAGTGAAAATCAACTTAATTTTGAAAATTTTATTGAAAAATTTAAAAATTTAATACAATTGATTCAAAATTTTACCAAAGAAGAAATTCAAAAATTACATGTAAATAATCAGAATATTTTACTTTATATGAGACAAATTTTTTTTTCATTGTTAATGAATATTTTAAGTGATTTTTGTTTACCAAATTTAGAAGTGTCAAAAAAAGAAATGTTTAAAGAAATTTTACATTCTAAAAAAGATTTATTAATAGAATATTATATGAATTATAAAATATTTAATGATGATATTTCTAAAATTTTTTCAACAGAAATAATAAGTATGAGTAAAATTTTAATATATTATGATGAACAATCATTTATTTTTGATTTATTATTTAAAATATTTAATAAATTTCAATCAAGTTCAGAAGTAAATAAAAGAATAATACCAGATATTTTTAAAATTTTAGTTTCTGATTTAAATTCAAGTATATCAAATAAAAAAGAAATAACTGAAAATAATATAAAAGTTCAAAATATTATTAATTTAGTGATATTGTTTTATAAAATAATATCAAGATTTAAAAAGTCAACCATTGATAAAGAATATAATAAAGAATTTATTCAAAGTTTTGTTTTAAATAGTTTTCTATTTTCTAACAATCCAATTTTATACAATTCAACACAATATTCTGTAGGAGAAGAACATACTAAATATTTAATAGAATTAATAATTGAAATTTTCATTGAATTATATTTATTAACAGGAAAATCAAATTATTTAGATTTTATAAAGAATGATGTATTAGCTCATCCTCATTATAATAAATCCTTATTTTATTATTATGATAAAAAATTTATTGAACCAGAAAATGAAAATAAAAGTTTTTTTACTAAACTTTTTTCAAAAAATTCTCCTAAAAATAGAGAACCAAGAAAATTATTATGTTTACATTATTATATTAAATTTTGCTTATATTCATTTAACAATAAAAAATGTGATAATTTAATAAAAAAATTATATGAGGAAATAAAAAAAGTTTTAAAAGAAGATGTAAAACAATTATTATCAGATAAAATTAAATTAAAACCGATAGAAAATATAATAAATCCTCCAAAAGAAAAGGATGAATTATACAAAAAAATATTTAATTATTTTTATTATGAAAAATATAATAATTCTAAATATCCTAAAAAACCAAAAGAAGCAGAAGAATATATAAAAAAAAAAATATCAAAAGAGAAATATCATACTTATTATAATGATTATTTTAAATGTTCATATGAAAAAAACGGTGAAATAAAAAAAGAAAAACTTTTATTAGATAAAAAATTATTTAAAAGTTTTAATATTAGTAGATCACCAAAACATTCTTTAGATTTAAATGATCAAGATGTATCAGATGATAATATTTTTCAAGAAGAAGAAATTGATGAATATATTTCTAAATTTGAAAGTGAAATTATTCATAAAACTTATAAGAAATATGAAGATAAATTTATTTATAATTTGAATTTTTTCAATAACAGAAGAGTTTTTTGTAAAATTATTTTTGGAAAATACTTTAAAAAATTATTATTTTATAATGATTGTTTTTTAGATTTAAGAAAATCTTATTTAAAAAAATGTTATTATAATCAAGTTAACAATACTGATAATGATTGTTATTTACATTTTCCCTCTAAATTAAAAAATTATTCTTCTCAAAAAAATGGAATTAAAATATTTTTAAAACCAGATTTCCATTTTTTTACAAAACCATATTTTAAATTTTCACATCAAGAAATTTCTTTAAATTTTAAAATAAGAGAAGAATCAAATAATTTATCTCTTTTTAAAAATAGATTAAAAATTGATTTTGATATTGTAAATTCAAAAAAATTTGATTCTGAATTAATAAATGTTGAATATATTGCTCAAGGAACAATATTTTTAACAAACAATTATTTTATATATAAATCTATTTCAAGTCAATGTGAAGATGAAAGACAAAGTAGAATAAGTGCTTCAGATAATGATTTAAATAAAATTTTTTCTTCTTTTGAAAATGATATTAATAAAACAAAAGAAAAAATATTATTTTTTAGGTTTGAAAATATTAAACATTTTTTTATTAAAAGATATTTATATCAAAATCAAGGATGTGAAATTTATTTATTCAATGGAAAAAATTATTATTTTAATTTATTAACAACTCAAAATGCAGAAACAATAATAACAATATTAAAGCAAAAAAAGGTAAAAATAATACGTAATTTAAAAGAGCATTTTATTAATAAACATTTTACAAAAAACTATTATGACAATAATTTATCAACTTTAGATTATTTATTATATATAAATTTTTATTCATCTCGTTCTTTTAATGATTTAAATCAATATTATATTTTCCCTTGGTTATCTATAATAGATCAAAATGATTCAACTGTTACTTTAAGAGATTTTAAATATCCTCTTTCTGCTCAAAGTAAAGAAAAAAGAATAGAAATTATTCAAAGATATGAAGATTTAAAAGAACAAAATTTAAAAAAAAAAAAATTTGTAAGTCATTATAATTCTCATTATTCTGCTTCTTCTTTTATTAATTTTTATTTAGGAAGAATTTCACCTTATAATGAAAATATTATTAAACTTCAAAAAGAACAATATGATAATCCAAATAGAGCTTTTTATTCTGTTTATGATATTTTAGAAATTTTTATTCGTTATAATGATAATAGAGAATTAGTTCCTGAATTTTATTATTTAAGTGAAGTTTACTTAAATTTAAATTATAATAATTATGGCAAAAGAGTTGATGATATTTATGTAAATAATATTGTTTTTGATAATTATTTTAATGGTTCTTCAATAAATATTACAAATCCATTTGAATTTATGATAAGATATAGAAGATTATTAGAAAGTACTGAAGTAACAAAATTAATTCATTTTTGGATTGATAATATTTTTGGAGTCAATCAATTAAATGAAAAGAAAGAAGATTGTAATTTATTTAGTAAATATTCTTATGCTGAATTTATGAATTTTCCAAAGAAAATAGAAAAATATAAAAAAAAGAAATTGAGTATTGAAGAAATATGTTCCAAAATAAAAATGAAGAACAGTTTTATTTTAAATTTTGGACAAACTCCTTCAAAATTATTTGATGATAAAATTAAAATTAAAAACTATTCTTATTTGAGTTATAAAATAAATAATTTAAAGCCTAAAAAACTAAGTTCGGATAAAAAAATGTCTTTATTTGAAGATAATGAATTATCCTCTGTGATAAAGAAAATAAATAACAATTCAATTATATTTTTCTTTATTAATAGCTTTTATAAAAAATTATATGTTTTATCTAAGGAATTATTGTTATCAATATACAATATTAATTTAAATTCAATAAATTCTGAAAATGAAGATTTAAAAAATTCTTCTTCAATAACAATAAGAGAATTAAATTTAATTTACTTTAAAAATTATGATAAAGATAAATATATATATAGCTTAAAATATTGTTTTTCATTTCTTCAATATGATGAGAATAATACATTTTTAATAGTAGTAAATCATAGAAATAATTCAATTATATTTTATTCTCAAACTATACAGGAAAAATGTTTTATTTTACCTTCTTATCCATGTTCAATAATTACAATTTCAAACAATGAAATTATTACTGGACATATTGATGGAATAATAATTCATTGGTCAATATCATTAGAAGCAAAATCAATTAAATTAAATTTTATTAAAAAAGGAATTGTTTCAAATGAACCTATTTTATCTATAAATTATAATTATAATTTTAATATTATTTTGACTAGCAATAATAAAGATTCATCAATTGACATTAGGAATTTATATAATTTTGAATTAATATCTGTCGTTTATTTAAATACTTTTAATAATTATTATAATTATTTGATTATTGAAGAAAGGGTAAGTAGATTCAATTATTTTGTATATATAATTTCTTATGGGTTTGGAAAATTTAATCTTCATTGTTATACTGTTAATGGAATTAAAATTTGTGAAAAATTAGAAAATATTTGTAATACTTTTTATATTTTTAAAAATGGAAATATTTTAACATATTCATATAAAGAAAAAGGATTTATAGTTTGTAAAGGAGAAAAATTAAACAAAATATATTTTACAAAAAAATTAGAAATTGAAAGAGAAATAATTTATTTTGAATTTGATGAAGAAAGTAATAATATTTATTATATTTATCAAAATAATGATATTCAACATTTTAATTATTTATATTTAAGTAATGAAGATATGGAATTAATATATAAAGAAGAAAGTTTCATTGAAACTAAACAAAATATTAAGAAAGATATTTGGAATGATGATATTGAAGAATATGGAACTTCATTTGATAGTGTTCAAAAAACTTTAGCAAGTCATTCTGAAAATTCTCAGTCATCTTCAGTATAAAATAATAAACTTAAAAATGTAATTTTTAGTGAATATTTGTAAATAAAATTTCTAATAATAAAAAAAGTTTTTAAAAATAATTAAATAATTATTTAAATTTTTATTAAATAAAAATTAAACTTTTTTAATAAAAGAAACCATAACAAAGCATTCAGTTCATATTAAAAAATATCAAAATAAATCAAATAAAAATCTAAATTTTTTTTATTCAAATTTAATTTTCAAAATTTAATTTTTCAAAAAAATATTTTATAAAATGTCTTCAATAGATAAAGATATAAAAAATAATATTTATTTGACTCTCTATCAATCACAAATATGTCAAAATAATACTCAATATTTACCTTATTCATTATCAATTTCTTATAATGATTTACCTCCAAAAGACATTTATTCTATAAAAACTAAAAAACATTATTTTAATGAAAAAATTATAAATTTTAAAGTATCATCATCAAGAAGAAAAGATAATATAATTTTATTATCAGCATATACTAAAACTATGTTTGTTTTAAAAAATACTTTTGCTAAAGTAGAAATTCCATTTAATTTAAATAAATATAATAATAATCAAAAACAATGGTATTTTTTAAAAGATAATGATGATGAAATTGTTTTAAAAATTTTAATTTCAATTTTGTCAGAAGTTTATTTACATCAAAATAATTCAATGAATGCTTTAAATAGAAATGAAAAAAAATCAAATGACTTTACTGGAATAAAATCAATACATAATAATTCTTGTTTTAATTTAAATATTTATACTTTTTGTTTAAATAATAATCCCTTTACTAATTGTTCAATGTCTAATTTAAAAGCAAATCCTTCTTTATTATATAATATTAATAATACTAAACATTTACTTTCTATTTTAGAAAATGAAAATGATAATAATATTACTATTAGTGAAAAAAATGAAAATTTAAATTATAATTTAAACACTTTTGATTTTAGAGAGATTTCAATAAATGAAATTAATAATAAAATTTCAAATAAAGTTGATTATGTTTTTGATTTGCAAAATAATACAGAAAAAAATTCAGAATTTTTAAAAAATATAGAATTGACTTATAAAAAAAAGAAACATATTATTGAAAAAGAAAAAGAAAAATTAAAAGAAAATAGGAAAAAATTGGAAAAAATAAAACAAAAATATATTAATAAAAATATAATTATAAAAGGAAATATTTTAAATTTAAATAAATCAATTTATAAACATGAATTAAATATAGAAATTGAACATTATAATAAAAATATTTTTTCCAAAATAAATTTTATAATTTCATCTATAAATAATATACCAAATAAAAATAATAATTTGATAAATTTTGAAAAAAATAATTTTAAGAAAAAAATTTCTGTAAAAAGTGATGATAGTACTTTAAATACAAATGAAAATTCAAATTATAATTCAATATCAACTAAAAAAAGTAATATAAAAGGGAATTCTTCAATTAATAATATACACTTAAATTATAATTTATCAACATATGATGAGAGTTCAATAATTAAATATTCAAAAAAAATTAAATTTGAAAATTTAATTTCAAAACATTCAAATTCAATAAAATTAATAACTTATGGAAATGATTATAATAATGAAAAACTATTTCATAAACATCATTCACCTTCAATAATTTTAGAACCTAAAAATATTATAAAAAATTATCAAAATAATTTTAATAAAAAAAAAAAAACAAATGATAAAAATATTTATTCACCAAAAAATAATATTAAAGCCAAAAATAGAAATTCAACGAAAAAAGAAATCGTTGAATTAGACAATATCAAAATAATCACTATTAAACATTCAAAATCAAATATTTTAAGAGATGAAGAGAAAAAAAATTTTGATAAAGAAAAGAAATTATCAGATAATCATTTATATAAATCAAATTCAAATACTATTAATTCAGCAAAACCAAAAAGAAAAGTATATGAAAGAAAAAATTCAAAAATTCCTTCAAAATTCTCTTTATCAAATGATTTAAATAATAAAAATAATAACCAAGAAGTTAATAGTATAAATCAGTATAATATAATTCATAATATTACAATTATGAATAATAATAAATCAAATAAAAAAGTTTAATTTATTGTATTATTTATCTAAAAAATTACTCCTTAATATTTTTTTATTTTAGTTGATATAAATAATTAATAAATAAATTTTTAAACCTAATATAAAAAACTATTTAATTTATTTTATAATGTTATTTTATTATAATTTTATAAAAATGCCTTTAGATGACATAACAACATCAATATCTGAAAAACAAAATTTAAAAACAAAAAGAGAAATATCATCTTTAACAACATTATTAAAATCTCTTGATAATAGATTATCAAATTTAGATTCAAATTCAAATTCTCATATAAAATTTATAAATGATACAATGCAATGGACAGAAAATATAATATCATATTGTAAAAATATTGAAATTCAAATTTCTCAAAAAAATGAACAAAAAAAAGAAATGAATCCAAAAGTAAAAAATACAATAGAAAATAATAATAATAATACAAAAAGTTTTAAGCCAAAAACTCCTATAAGAGCATCAAGAAATACAATTGGTTTTCCAAGAACTTTAACAGAATCAACAATAAAAATAAATTCAAATACAAATTTAAATTTTAAAAAATGGGTAAATCCGAAAAAAAAAACTTTAAAACCAAATAAATCAACTACAAATGTAGTTTTAGAAAATTGTCTAAATTCAAATAATTCATTAAATAAAAATAATGTTTGTTATAAATCAAAAAAAAAAAATAATAATAATAATAATATAAATAAAAATTTAAAAAAGCCAATTTTACATAGAAAATCAATAATACTTACTCAAAGACCAACATTGAAAAATTGTAAAACATTAAAAAATTTAAAAATACCAAGAAAAAGTATAAATCCATTAATAAAAACACAAAAAAAAAAAATGTTATCAAGAATAAATACAGAATCAAATTTAAATAAATCTGGAATTTCAAAAGGAGAAAATACTAAAACTTTAGATAATAGTTTTTCTAGAATAATTTCTATGGAAGATACTTTTCCTAATGATTTTAATTTAAATTGTGATCCTTTATTAACTTCTCCAATGACTGATCTTGATTTTATTCCTAAAGGTTTATTAAATAATGAAGAAACTTTTGAGATTTTTAATTATGTTAAAAAAACTAATATTGAAGAATTTATTGAAAATGATAGTATTAATTATATTATTAATTATTTAGATAATAAAGATAAAGTAAATTTATTATGCGCTAATAAATTATTTAGAAAATATTTTTTAAAACAAATTATATTAAATTTAAAAGAAGAGAAAAATAAATTTAAAGAAATTGTTAATTGTTTTGATATAAATGACGTTGGAGAAAAATATAATATTAATAATTTTAAAATGTCAGAAAAAACTGAAAAGGCAATTCAATTGTTAAATGATAATTGTTTAAATAAGTTATTCACTCAAAAAAATCCTCCTTCAAAAGATATTTTACTTATTTATTATTTATATTTTCAAATGATAAAACATCCAATAATAAATTTAAAATCGAATACAAAAGAATTTTGGAAAAAATGTTGTCAATATTTTACTAAAGAAGAAGATGGAAAAATTGGAAATTTATTAGAAAAAAATTTCAAGCATTTATTTTTAGAACCTGAAAATATATATAAATTATTGAAATTATTAGATCGAAAGTTAGTTAAAATTAATTTAGTTCATTTTTCGAAAATTTGCAAAACCACAGGTTTGTTTATATTTTATATTAAAGAGATTTTAAATTATTTAGGAATTACTAATGAAAAAACATTTTCTGTAAGTTCATATTGGACTTATAAAGATATGATTGAAGTTGTAAAAAATAAAATTGAAGTTTTAAAGAAATATGAAACTAGTATTTTGTAAAATTAACATATTTTTTATTTTATAAACAATAGATTTTAGAATTAATATTTATTTATAAAATTATACTAAATAAAAAATATAAATTATTTTTTTATTTTTAAATTTAAAAATAATTTTAAGAAAAAAATGAACAATAAACTTATTTATGAAACATCAAATTTATTAAATTATAAGAATTATCCTTTAGAAAGGTCATATATGAGTAATAATAATAATAATAAATATAATTATAATAATTATATTGTTAGTGAAGGATATACATATAAAAATAATTATGAAAAAGGAAGAGAAATAAATTTAAATAGAAATCAAGTAAATAGAAAACAAAAAAAAATATATAAAACTCCTGAAAGAATTTCAAATTTTTATAGAGATAAAAGTGCTCAAAATTTAACAAATAATATAAGAAATGTAAATAATTTAAATAATAGTAGAATGTTATATACAAAATACAATAATTCTAATTTAAATAAAAGTAGTACTGAAGGAATAAGAAATAGGAATTACTCAGAAGATAAAAATTCAAATTTAGCTTATTCTATGAGAAATAATAATTATAATATATTTCAAATGAAGCATTTTCAAAATTTATATAATAATAATATTAATTATCTAAGTAGAACTCCAAGTCCAATAAGAAGAGATAATTTAACTACTTATTCTAATAATAATTCTTACCAAAATTTAAGTCAAAATATTAATCAAAAGAATGAAGGAATTATTCTTGATTTAAAGAAAAGTTATAAAAATAATTATATGACTGATTATACTACAAAAAGTAACTCAAATACATTTAATAAAAAAAGTAATTCAAATTATTTAAATAATAATCATTTACTATCCAATTTTTCAAAATCAAATACAAATAATAAAGCTTTTAATCAAGTTGTAGAAAATGAAAATAATTCATTTTACCAACCCTATAAATTAAATAATAATTATCAACTAGAGAAAAAATATAATAATTATAATACTAATAATTATATTCCAAAAACAACATATAAAATTAAAAATATAGATAATTATAATAATAGTAATAAAAAAGATTATTCTTTTGAAAATTCAAATACAAATTACACATATTCACCACAAGAAACAAAAAATTATTCGAATAATTCTTTTAGAGATAATAACTATAGTAATTCAAAATATAATAATTATAGTATTTATGATAATGAATATAAAACTTCAAGAAATTATAATTCAAACTATAATTTAATTAATGGAACTTATAAAACACAAAATGTAAATTTAAATTCAATTTATGATGAAAATACTTTTCCAAAAATAAAAAAAAATAATAATATGAATCTTAACCATGAAAATGAATATGAACAATATTATTATAAAAAAAATTCAAATTATATATTTTCTCCTTATCAAAATAAAAATACAAATATAATTCAGCAATATTCAAATACAAATTACAATATGAATAATAATTTGAAATTAAATTTAAACCAAAATAAAGAAACAAAATCTTCTTCATTTACAAATTTCACAACAAATACTTTTTCATTTGAAAATCAAGGAACAAGTTCATGTTCACGTAAATCATCAAATCAAATTGATACTGTTGAAGAAGTTCATATAAATTTTGTAAAAATGATTCAAAATACAAAATATTTATTAAAAACTCAAGAAAATATCAGAAATACAATTTATCAAGATAAATACCAAAATGCTTCTTTAATATTTTATGAAGAAGAAATAATAAATTAAACAAAATATAAATTAATTTATTTATAATTTATTTAAAAAAACAAAAAAAAAACAATTAAAAAAACTTTTTACTAAAAAAAAAAAAAATAAAATAAAATAAAATAAAATAAAATAAAATAAAATAAAATAAAATAATATAATATACCAAAAAAATAAAAAAAAACAAAACAAAACAAAAATAACAAAAAAAAAAATAAATTAATTCTTAATCAATTAATCCACTTTTTTCTTCTTCATCATCTTCTTCTTCTTCTTCAATTTTTTCACTTAAATCATCTTCTTCTCCTAAACATTCACTTAACCCTTTAGTCATAACATCTAATTTACTAACATAACTTTTAATTTCTTCTTGAATTCCTTCACTTAATTTTAAATATTCTAAAAGAGCATTAACTTGAGAATTACTAGAACAAATTAAACTTTCCATTTCATCAGAAACATTTTCATTTAATTTATATAATATATTCTCAGGTGACATTTCATGTTCTTTACTCATAACAATTTCCCTCCAAGTTCTAAAATTATGTAAGGAATGTTTAAATTTATCTATAATTTTAACATATTTAATTTTCATATCAGGATCAATAATATCTTCTCTTTTTTCAGGAAAATCTTTTAATCTAACAGAATATCTAATAAATTCTAAAGCTAATTTTTTTAATTTAGAATACATTTCTCCTTTTTTTAATTCTTCATAAGCTTTTTGTTCTTGTGGAGTAAATTCAACAGAAATTGTAAGAGAAACAACCATAAGAGAAATAAGGAAAGTTCCCCATAAACAAGCAACAACTGCAATAATTCTTCCTAATACAGTTTGAGGATAAAAATCACCATAACCAACAGTTAATATTGTTATTATTACACACCAAAATCCATTCCAAGCATAACTCCAATCTTGAAATTTACTTTCATCTTTATATTGCATAAATCCTAATTCTATATTTCTTATTGCAAATCCAAATATAAATATTGATAATATCATTAATAATCCTACTACAAAATATGGTTTTTCTTTTAATTCTGCTTTTATTGCAAAACTTATTCCTCCTAAAGTATTACATTCATTACATATTTTTTCTGCTCTATCATTTGCCCATGAAGAATAAAATGAATAATATCTTAATAATAAATATACTCTTAATGGTATTATTGAACATAAAAATAAATCTATATCTACTCTGTATTTTTCATGATTTGTTCCTGTTGTTGATGAAAATGTTATGCATATATCATTTAAATATGGAGGACTGTGAATTAAACATATTAATATTTCTGATAATAATTTCCATATTAATCCTGTTGAATATAATGATGATGCTACTGATATTTTTTGCTTCATTATATTAAATTTTAAACGTATATTATAATGTCTTATTAAAAATATTATTAATAATAATGTTGTTAATGATGTTATCATTCTTAAAAAACGAATTAATTTTGTTTCATTTGGTATTAATTGTATATTTATTTTTCCTTCAGAATCTGTTATATGTTTACTTTTTAAATACATTGATGATGATATTACATTTGTAAATATTCCAATAAATGCAAATGTCATCATTGCTAAGTCATTATGTTTCATTATTTTTTGAATTTCTTCTCTTTTATTTTTCTTTATCTCATCTGTCATAAATAAATTACATATTGATGCTTCTAATTCTTTTCTTTTATTTGGATCTAAATTTTGAAATTTATTTCTATATTTTTCTAAAAGAGAAGAATTTAAACGTTTACTTGCTCTCTCAAATTCATCTTCTTCTTTTATTTTATGACTTGAATTTTTAAAATTATTTAAGTTATTTATCATTTTTTTCTAAATTGGATTTTATTTTTTTTTGTAATATTTTTTACTTAATTCATTTAAATTTAGAGCATTTTATTATTTTTTAAATGATTACTTATTTATAAATTAATTTATTTATTATAGAAATTGATTATATCATCCATTAAAATAGTTGTATATCAAATATACTTTTTATAAAATATAAGATAAATAAAGTTATTTTCTTTTATGGATTTTATCTAATATTTGTTCTGGTACTCAAAAACAAATTGAAACTATAATTGATAATGGTTTTTTTGAATTATTTATAAAATCTTTAAATAATGATTCTTCTGAAGTTAGAAATGAAATTATTTGGGCAATTACAAA
>JAJJKW010002256.1:0-10010 GCA_023805745.1 Isotricha sp. YL-2021b
TTAAAGAAGAACATTCACAAAACATATAACTCATATTTTTAACATTATTAGTATTAAAATTTGATAAATTTAAAGAAGTTAAAGAAAAGCATTTAGAAAACATATAACTCATATCTTCAACATTATTAGTATTAAAATTTGATAAATTTAAAGAAGTTAAAGAAGAACATTCACAAAACATATAACTCATATCTTCAACATTATTAGTATTAAAATTTGATAAATTTAAAGAAGTTAAAGAAAAGCATTTAGAAAACATTCCATTCATATTTTTAACATTATTAGTATTAAAATTTGATAAATTTAAAGAAGTTAAAGAAGAACAATTAGAAAACATTCCATTCATATTTTTAACATTATTAGTATTAAAATTTGATAAATTTAAATAATTTAAAGAAGAACATTCACAAAACATATAACTCATATTTTTAACATTATTAGTATTAAAATTTGATAAATTTAAAGAATTTAAAGAAGAGCATCTAGAAAACATAAATTTCATATCTTTAACATTATTAGTATTAAAATTTGATAAATTCAATGAAGTTAAAGAAGAACAACCAGATAACATTCCATTCATATTTAGAACATTATTAGTATTAAAATTTGATAAATTCAATGAAGTTAAAGAAGAACAATTAGAAAACATATAACTCATATTTGAAACATTATTAGTATTAAAATTTGATAAATCTAAAACAACTAAAGAAGAACAATTATAAAACATTCCATTCATATCTTCAACATTATCAGTATTAAAATTTGATAAATTTAAAGAAGTTAAAGAAGAACAACCAGAGAGCATAGAACTCATATTTATAACATCATTAGTATAAAAATTTGATACATTTAAACTTTTTAAAGAATAACATTCAAAGAATAGACAATTTATATCTGTTAATTTTTCATTAAAAATTATTTTTATCATATATCCATTATTATCATCATTTTTAGGAAATTTATAAATTAAATTTATTCTTTTATTATTCCAATATAATTTACATTTTCGATTAATTGCCTCATTATTTCCTAATAAATTCATTTTTTCTGAATTATTATTTATTTTATATTCACATTTCACATTAAAATATAAATTATTTTTAGTTTTATTTAAAATAAATCCTTCATTACCTATTTTAAATTCTTTAAAATAATATATTCTTTCTTTTATTTTAGGATATTCTTCTAATATTCTATTTAAATTAGCATTAATTCCATGAATATTTAAAACTCTTAAATATTTTAAATTTTGAATTATTTGAAGAAAAATATGAATATTTTGATTAGGAGCTAATCTTAAAATTAAAGATTTTAAATTTTTAGAATTTTGAATAAGACGAAATAAAGTATTATTTGAATTCTCTATATATCCTATACTTATATTAATATATTTCAAATTATATATTAAATTATTATCAATAATATTTAAAAAATTAGTTTTCTGAATTTCTTCTTCACAATTTATACTTCTAATACTTTTAAATGATTTTATATAATATTGATTAATATTTAAATTAATATCACATAAATTAATATCTTCTCTTTCTATTATTTTTTCACTTTTTATTAAATTTTTAATTCCTTTAATATCAATTTTTTTATATTTTATTATTTCTTTTTCATCAATTGATAAATCTATTTTATCATAATATTTATCGTCATTTATATTCAATTTAAATAAATATTTTTCTTTTCTTTTCACTTTATAAATAAAATTCAAATTTTTTAAATTTAATTCAAAATTATTAATTAATTTTAGTTTATTTGGAAGATTAAAAAAATCTTTTAAAATCAATTCTTTTTTCATATCAAATATAAATTTATTAATAATATTGAAATCACTTTCTTCTATATTTAATTTTTCATTCATATCATTTATATTTAAAATATATTCTTTTAAATAAGGAAATTGAATATATTCAAATAATTTAAATAAATCATTATTATTAAATCCATTTATTTCTAAATATTTTATTTTTTCTAAAGTTATTTGAAAATCAATTCCTAAATTAATATTATCAAATATAAATATTCCTAATTTTTCTATTTTAGAATTTTTTATCATCTGAAATAAATCAAATAATTCTATATTATTTTCAATATAAATATTTAATATTTTGATATTTGAAAAAATATTATTTAATTCATTATATTTAAAATCTTCTTTATCAATATATAAATTTAATTCTTCAATTTTAGGACAAATAATATTTAAATTAATAAATTTTTCTAAATTAATAATTGAAATATCTATTTTTTCTAAATATTCAAATATTTTATTATTATTTAAAAATTTAATAAATATTTCTTCTATGCTTACAATTAAAGATAATCTAAAGATTCTTTTTTTTGATATTTTATAAAAATTAATCAACATATTTTTATTTTGATCTTCAAATTCATCTAAATTATTTATAAAATAATCTAAATTAAATTCTTTTTCTAATAAATTATTATATCCTAAAGAATATAAATTATCCCAAACAACATTAATTCTATTTTCAATAGCATCTAAATAAAATTGACAAAAACCTTCAAATGATAATAATCCATCATTATCAAAATCATATACAAACATTTTTATTACTCTTGAATCATATACATCAATTTCATGATTAATAACTCTACTTATAAATTTAGATGCTTGAAATTTATTCATTTTTCCATAATTTGAATATAAGCTAAAATATTCCTTTAAAATTTGAATTATTTTTTCAGTTAATTCATTATTTTTTATTAATAAATGTTTTGGAAAAACTTCTTTATTTAAATCATCTAAAATAATTCTAATATTATTTTCAAAATATTTATTATTAAAAATGAAATCAAATTTTTCATCTGATATATTTAAATAAAAAGATTCATTTTTTGATAAACTATCTAATATTATATTATTTAATTCTTCTTCATTAAATATTTTATATTTTTTTAATTCTGTGTAATAATCTTTTACTCTAATATAATTATAATATTGGATTTTATTTTGAAAACAAAATTTCTTATAATCAAAAATTTGTATATCTAATTTTTTATTTAAATATAGATTATTTTTAATTATTTTAAATTTTCTTTTTTCTGAAAAGAAAGAAAATAATTCTTGAATAATATATTTAGAATGAATATTTGAAATCATCTTTAAACTTAAATTTTTTATTTATTTAATTTTTATGATAAATTTATTAAAAAAAATAATTACACAATCATTTAAAATATTTTAATATAATTATTATTTAGACTTTAATTGATTTTGATATTAATTAAATATACTCTTTTGTCTTAAATTTTTTTAGAAATCTTATTTCCAAAATATAATTTATAAATTTCTATTCTTAAAAGTATATTATATAAATATAAATTTTCCTCATTTATTTATTACAGTTCTTTTTTTATAAAATTATTTCTATATTAATTTATCTGTAATAATTATTCTTTTTCTTTTCTTTTTCATGATAATTAATCTCTTAATTCATTATAAAAGAAAATATTGGAGTAAATTTAAACAAACAAAAGTCCTATACATCCAATTTCTTTCTATGATAAACATAAAAAAAGTTTTTATTTTAATTTATTTGTTTATATTTTTTATTTTATATTATCTCATAATTAATTAATATGAATAATTACTATTGAACACAAAATAAACTGCTTAAATTTAAAAAGTTTCCTCTCCTTTTATAAATGATAAAAAAAATATTATATTAATTAGCCTATCCACTAACTTTTATAAATTCTATAAATAAAAAATTATCATTAATTAATTGTTCACCAATTTAAAAAGCATAAAAAGGTATATTAGATATTGTATAATTAATAAAAATTTGAGATTATGCTAATATACCATTTTAAAATAAAAAAAGTTGTTTTAAAATTTTTCTGACTAATTTATTTTGTGAATACAATAATGAATTTGGGTATTCTAAATGTTGATAAATAAAGTATAAAAAATAATTATTATAACCTATTATGATAGACATAAATTATCTAAAAATAATTTATTATTTTTTCATTTTTTCACAAAAAAAAAACTTATTTTTTTATCAAAAGTTGAATTTAAATTTATATCTATTCATTTATTAATATAAAATGTAAACAATATAAATTTTAGTTAATTGAATTGAATTTTTTTTGAAATTTATTTATTATTCATATCATCATTAAATAATATTATTTTAATTGTATTTTTCTTTTTAAAGTAAATCCTCTGACAGTTAATAACTAAAAATATTTGAATTATTATAACTAATAAAATATTGAAAAAAGTTAATTTAAAAAAGAATATCAAATTTCCTGATTTCAATTTTTTGTTTATTGCTTTTACAATATAATTTAACTTAAATAAATGACTCTGATTATTAAATTTGAAAATTGGTATAAAAATCTCTCTAACATTCAAAGAATCAATTTTCTATCTTGATTAATTTTATTTAATTATATGTATTATTCTATTTTGTTTTGTCATTCTACATGTATTGTATTTTCAAATACAGTATATAATTAATAAATATATTAGTATTAATAGAAGAAATATTCAACAATATCATATATTTAAACTTTAATTATTCAAATTTTTATTATTATTATCTTAATTTTATAGATTAAACTATTATTATTACTCAAAAATTAATTTTCATCTCATTTTTGATGATAAAAAAATTTCTATTATTATATTAAGATTTTTCATGAAAAAAAATAATTTAGTTTATCAATGAAAAAGAAAAGTTTTAATAAAAATGAATGAAATTAATTAAATTTCTATAATTTCTAAAATAAAAAAGTTTACATATTCTTGCCTTCAATATACATTTTATAAAGAGTGAATAATTAGATAATTTTCAAAAAACTTACTTTAAGATAAATTGACTAACAAATATTTTTTTCATCTGGAGGATTGGATGTTATTTCCTGAAAAAGGGATAAATGAAACAAGAATTTTAAAAGATAAAATGTTCTACAAATGATAATTAATAATTCAAAAAAATAAAGAAAATATCGATAAAATAGTTTATGAAAGAGTCTGGATTGAAAAGGTTTTTTAAGATAGAAGAAAAGATCTAAAAATAATTGTAATCAAATATTTTTATTAATTTGCTTTTGGTATTAAAAATATTTAATTTTATAATTATTAATTTAAAAGATATGAAGGTATTTAATTTTTATTTTTATGTATTAATCTTTTTAAGTTTATTTCTTCTAAAAATAATTTCATCATAAATTTTTCAAATAATTCAATAAAAATGAATTATATCAATAGATATAATAATAATAATCATAACATAAAAAATAAACCATTTATTGAATAGATATTTTTAGAAGAAGTTTTATTAATTATTATAGTAATTGCCTGGGTCATTTTTATGTTTATGCTAAGATGTATATTGAAAGTAATTGAAGAAAAAAGAATCCTAAGAGAATTAATTAATGAACAATCCGTTTTTTAAAATTAATAATATTAAAATAAACAATTTTAATAAATCCTTTTATTAATTCTTTTTAATTTCAAATTTTCTTTTTAACAATTTTCTATATTTTTATTCTCTCTTATCCCTTTAATCTTATATTAATAATGAAATATTTTTTATTATATAATAATTATATAGATTTTTCAATTTTCAAAGATATTAAATTATTTTCATTCAAAGAATTAAAATAATCTAAATTTTTTAAATTTTTTATTTATTTAAATAAATGATTAAAATAATATAATAAATTTTTAATTTAACTGAATAAAACAATTAATTATATTGTATTTGTTTGCTAATTATGAAAGACTATGAAATATATAATTCAATTTATTATTACTCTAACTCAATCTTAATTTTCTATAAAAGAAAAAATAAATTTATTATTTTTTGAGAATTAATAATTAAGTTCAAAAATGAATAAAAATAATTTATCTAAGAAAAAGTAATTTTATATGAAATGATTCAATTAATCATATTTAAAAGTTAACTTAAGACAACTATTTGATTAATTTATCATTATATATAATTATGTAACTATTAAAAAGAGAATAGTTCGAAATCATTTTGGAGGTAATTCATAATCTTTTTTTGCCTCCAGTAGATATATAAAAAATGTTGTTAATATAAATAATGTTTATTTAACTTTTCTTATGAAAATCTGATATAACTTTTAAATATTCTTTTTTGAAATAAATATTCTTCATGAATCTTATTAAAAAAAAAAAATATAATTTATTTGTTCTTTTTGGAAACCAAACAAACCTCCCTTCAAGGAAAAACTATTCTGAAACAGTTTTTTTTCTAGAATGAGAATACAGATATTGATATATCAAATTCAGAAAAAGTAAATTAAAATGAATCTTCAAACCAAAGAAAAACTCAATTTAAAACTGAAAATCAATTAAATGATCAATCAATATTTTATGGTAAAAAGTCATACAATTCTCCTTTAATAATAAACTTTTATCAAAGAAATTCTTTTTTGGAATATTCAAATGTCAATTTCAAACAATAAAAAAATTGGCAAGAAATTACAAAAAAAAAAACAATATAAAAATTTCAAAAAGAATTGATGTGAAAAGAGAATATTTTTGAAAAATTCTAACGATTATGAACTAGAACTGATAGAATGACTTTGTAAAAATTATAAAATTAAAAAAATGATAATTGCAATTTAAGCTTTTTTAATTTATCACTATAAATATATTTTATCAATAATTTTGAATTTCACTCATCAAATTTATATAGTGAAATAATTTTTGATAATAAAAAGAAAAAGAAACAAAAAATTTTCTTGAACGTTTAAAAGTTAAATGCAAAAAATAAATTTCTTATGTTTATCAAGTTACTATTAGGGAAAATGAAATTATAAATACAAAAAATTTTTAAAAAAATAGAAGATTATAATACAAAAACTGGCGAAAAAGAAATTCAAAATATTGATTTGATTTGGTTCAAAAAAAAATTTGATTTATAAATAAAAAAGAAAATTTAATAATTATAAATTATAAATTATTTGATATTGATTAAGATTATTTAATTTAGATGTGTATATATTTCTATTCACTCAGATGTTTTATATATATTATTCATTTAGATAATTTAAATATTTAACTTTATTTTTATTATTTTAAAAAAAACTTTAAAAGATTAAAAAAAAATTTTTTTAAACAAACAAAATACTTTAAGAAAAAAATTATTTTGAAATATATTATATTTTTAATACTTTTAATTTCAATAATTTAAAATTATTTAGTATTTAAAAAAAGTGTAAAATGAATAAAAAAATTTAAAATGATAAATTAATAAAAAAAAATTTAAAAAATTATTGTTCCTTATACCATTGAGGAATTAATTTTTCATTAATAAAAGGAGTATCAATTCCCATTTCTTGTTCATTAAAATTGAATAAATCAGGTAAATTTTTTCCATTAGGTAATTTAACATTTTTTAATCTTAATTCATCGAAAAAAGGATGAGCAAGTAAATATAAAGGTTTAGTTCTTTTACTAGGATCATAAATAAGCATTTGACTGATTAAATCGAAGAATTCTTCAGGTAATTTTTTTCCTTTAAAAACTTTTTCCCAAGGTAAAGGTTTAATAACAGGAAATCTATATTCTTTATATTCAGGATTCATTGCTTGAATTTGTAATCTATTTGGAGTACCTAAAACTTTAATAATTTCAACAATTTGTTCTAAAGAAGATCCTCCTTGAAAAATACAATCTCCTAAAACTAATTCAGCAATAACACATCCACTTGCCCAAATATCAATTGCAGTTGTATATTCTATTGCACCAAATATTAATTCTGGTGCTCTATATGGTCTTGATGCAATATAAGATACATTTGGTTCTCCTCTTACTAATATTTTAGCAGAACCAAAATCACATAACTTTAATATTTGTGTTTCTGGATCTACTAATATATTTGGTGGTTTAATATCTCTATGACATATTCCTAATGAATGAATATATGCTAATGCTCTTATTATTTGATATGAATATAATTTTAAATAAATTAATGGAATTTGTTTTTGTGTTCTCATAAAATTTCTTACTGTTTTTTGTAATGTATCTGGAACCCAATCTGTTATTAAATGAAGATATTGTTCATCTCTATTATCTGCTGCTGTAGTATAAAAATAATGATATAAATATATTGTATTTGGATGATTTAATTGTTTTAATATACTTAATTCACGATTCTTATATCTTTTATCTTGATATACTTTTTTTGTTGCTACTATTTCTGATGTTTCTTCTATTTTTGTTTGATATACCATTCCAAATGCTCCATTTCCTACTGGCTTTACTAAAATATATGTGTAATTTTTATATGGATTTTCTTCTTCTCTATTGTCTTCCATTTTTTGATTATCTTAATTTATTTATTATTTTCTTTTATATATTTATATTTTTTAATCAAGTTTTTACCTCCAACATAATAAATAATATTATAATAGAAATATTTTTATTTCTCTGAATTAAAAATTATTTCCTCATGTATGAATATTTTATTCTTTAAATTTAAATAATTGAAAATATTTTATTTTCCCATTATTTAAATAAAAAATATTGTATTATATTTGAATTAAATTTTAATTATTTTAAGAATCTAAATTTAAAAATATTCATTAAAAAAATTGATTAACAAGACATAATTCTAAGTATTAATCTAATAAGCCTAAAAATAAAAAAAAATTTAGAATATTTCAGGAAAAAATGAACATTTTTCAAAAAATTATTCAATCATATTTAGTCAAGAAACAAGAAATATAATTGTAAATGTAAATGGAAATATTAGAAAAATAGTATAATTAAAAAAACAAATTTAAAAGTTGAAAATATATTTAAATATAAAAATCTAATGAATTAAAAGGAATTAATTTATCTTCTTTAATTTCTATAAATATTTCGAATATTATTTTATGTAAAAATATTATAATATTGGAGAAATGGTTTTAATAGATAAAAAATGTTTAAAATATAATATCAATTATAATGCATAAAAACTTTGTAAAATTATTTTCATCCAATTTTAAACGAATAGACATCAGATTTGAGAATTAGAAATAAAATTGGAAACTATTTAGATAAAGATAATATGAGAATAATTATTTTGGATTTATATTTTAAAATATATTATTAATTAAATTATTTCCCATTTTAATATTATTTAATTGATTGAACTTGTAAATAATGAGAATAAGATTTTAATTTATAGAATTAAATTCTTTAATTGTTTATAGATAATCAAATATTTTTTCTTAATAATTACTGAAAAAATAAATTTATTATGCTATATTATTGAATATTTAAAATGAATATTAAACAAACTATTTAAGAAAGAATAAATAATATATTTTATATAATTTGATATTATTATTAAAATATTGTTTAATTAATTTCAAAAATCATTTAAGAAGATTATATATTATTTATTTAAAAATGTGAAAAATAATGATATTTTTAAAATATAAAAATTTATCAATATTTATTTTTTAAAATGATAATAATGGTGAATTATATTATTTAAAATAAAGAATTTATAAAAAAATAAAATAAATAAAAGAGTCTGATTAAATTTTAATAAATATAAAAAAATAACACCAATTATTTAAAAGAAATAGGATAAATTGTGAATGAAGATTCAACAATTGATTTAGATAAGAAAATAGTTTCAACATCAGAAGTATCTAATCAACATAATAATAACGTGATTTTTTATTTTTTATAATATAATTTGCAATTGGAACCATAACATAATTATTTTTTACTATTTGTCCATAAACTTTTAATTCATATTCATTATCATTTTCATCTGAAATATACATATCTGTAATGTATTGTTAAGTATTATAAATTGTAATATAATCTTTATCTATATAATAACTTTTATTAAATTTAAAATCAGAAATATAAAAATCTTGAGTATATAATAAATTTCCACTTATAACTTCTTGAATAACAAATTTATAAAGTCCTTCATTTAATTTAGAAATTGATTCAACTTTTGCATCATAATTACTTTGACCTCTTTTCC
>JAJJKW010002257.1:0-10000 GCA_023805745.1 Isotricha sp. YL-2021b
ATCCAAAAACGCAGATGTAACTGCCGTAAAAGCTGTTAATACAAAAAATATTCTTCCCGGATGTCCTTTAGTATGCTTTAAAAGTTCATTTGCAATCCATGTAAATATACCGCTTCTTGATGAAATATGAACGATAATCATCATACTTACAAGCAGAAATATTACATTAAAATCAACAAAATTTATAAAATAATGAGGGTTTAATACATCCACTCCTTTATTTTGAGAAACAAGTCCGAGCAGAATTGTCAAACTTGCCCCTAAAAGTGCAATCGTAACTTTCGAAATTCTTTCAAGCGCAATAAAAATGTACGCTATTAATAGTATTCCTCCTGAAAAAGCTACGGCATATTCACTTATAAAATTTTGTATGCCAACGAAAAAATCCGGCATTTTTACATTTCCTCTCCTCGTTATATTCAAAATTATTTTAACACAAACAAAAATTTTAATCAGATAAAAAATATAAATTTGATGAGGCGGGCTGAGCATTTATGCTCAGCCCGCCGTATGTTTAATTAAATTTCTATTTTATATCTTCAACATTATCAACTTTGTTGTTGAAGCCGACAACTTTCAATTTGTCGTTACCGTCTCCAAGGTCAATTTTGTTGTTATTTCCGTAAACTTCCATTTCATCGTCATGATAAGAACCTGTTATTATATTATTATTGCCTTTGATTGTAACATTGGTTATTTGAGTTTGTTCCAAATATATTTCTCTTCTCCATGGAAGCCATTCTATTATTTCTTTAAACTGAGTTTCATTGTCAATTTCTATAGCCTCGCCTATTGTATAATTTGTCATTTTTATAGGCTGTGACTCATCAGGATTATCCATACGTTCTCTTATCCAACTTTCGGGGAAGATTTCAAGATTATTGGCATTTAGTTCAAATTTTCCGTCACTATTCATTGAATATGAATATGTAACATTTTCAGAACCCGAATTCCTTACCAAAAGTCCGTTTTCATAATTCGTATAATCGGGTTTTACCGTAACTGTACCTGTTTCGGAAATCAAAGCACCTTCTGCGTCATAATTTGATTCTCTTGATTCCATTTGAACACCGTTTTCAGTAAGTGTTGTTGCGATTTTTGTTCTGTTGCCATCTTCATCATAAGTGTATTCATTTTTTACCACACTTTCATAATCATCTGTTGTGTAGGTTGTTTCAACACTCAACGGTTTGTCAAGCTCAGGGTCTTTAACCGTTACAACTTTTGTCGTAATTCCGTCACCGTATTCTATTTCGGTTGTTGTATTTGTTGCTGAATTAACAGATTTTTCTCTGATAAGTTTACCATAAGCATCAAAAGTTTTTGTAGTTACGGGTGTAGTTTCACCTAAGAGTGGCACTTCTTGTATCGTAACAGTCATTTCACCGTTACCAGCATAAGAAATTAAATAAGATTCTGTAGGATAATAAATACCTCCTTTGGTGTTTTTTAATATAAAACCTGTTATTCTGCCTTCATCGTCAGTTATTATATTATTATATTCATATGCAGTATAACCTACCATTTGTAATTCGGGGTCAGGTGCCGGTAATGCTTCCGGGAGGTTCAATAGAGTTCTTACATAATCAAGCGACCCTACTTCACCTGCGGGGATGTCTTTAGAACGCATTGTTGCGTGTTCGGTATGCTTAACGGAATTGTTATCACCTATTGCAACAGCCGTATCTTCACCATCTCCCAGGTCAATTTGATTGTTATTACCGATAACTTTTACATTGTCATCAGCATAAGAGCCTGTAATTGTATTGTTATCCCCTTTGATTGTTAATTTATCAAAAGCTTTTTGGTAATCAGTTAACCAATACCGTCCGCCTCTGCCGTAATCATTTTTATCATCCGCAATAATCGAAACATTACTTGCATTAATTATCATCTCACCGTCGGAATTAACGCTGTATGTTACCTGAACAGATTCTTCGTTATTATTTCGGATTAAAACATCACCAATTAAAACTTTGTTATCAGATAATTGTTTGGTTAAGGGGGATATTTCGCCATAAGTTGTATTTTTTACAATACCTTTTACGACAGACATACCTTCTTTTGAAATTATGTTTCCGTTTTCATCTTCGACAGTCAAATCCCATGAACCGTCGGTCTTATCTGTTCTTATGGTTGTTGTTCCGTCAGAATTCTTTGCGGCAACAACGGTTTGAACGATATTACCACTTTCAGAATCAACAGTAGTTGCCGTGTATCCGCCTTCTCCGTCATAAACGGTTGTAGTATTACCTGATACTTTTTTTGTCAGTTTATCGTCTGCATCAAAAGTGTATTCTACAATTTCTGTAAGGGGGAAACTTTCAGCAGCACTTTCTCTTGTAGTTTTTATAATCTGAGTTTCACCATTTTCTTTGTATGTGATATTATAAATTAGCGTGCTGTCCATTAAGGCATAACCTGATGTTTCATAAGAAGATTTTCGGGTTATTCTTGTAATTCTGCCCTGCTCGTCATACTTAACATTGTATGCACTAAGCCCTGACAAATAGTGTTTACTGTACGGTATTGCCACACCGTCAGTGACCTGAGCGTTTTGTTCTGCTGCATCGTTTGTCTGCAAAGCTTCATCGGCATATTTCTGAATTATTGGCATATCTGCCGTTTTAATCGGATATAACAGATTCATAATATACTCAAACGAACCTTTTTCGCCGGGTTTTATTGAACTTTGCTGAGTCAGATTTCCGCCTCTATCATAAATTTTTACGCCGTTTTCAGAGTTTTCAACGGTAACTCCGCCTATATAGTCAATATTTACACTGTCGCCTGTAACAAAAGTTACTGTATTATTTTCATAAATAAGAGTGATTTTTCCTCCGTCAATAGTGTAGTCGGAATAAGTTTTATTTGCTACAAAAACACTAATCAACTGATTACCTTCACTATCAAAAAGCTTCATCTGCCCGTCTGTAACCTCAGAGTAATTGCCGTTTGGATAAGTTTGTTTTGTTGATATTAAATTCCCATCTTTGTCGAATTTTTTTACGATTGGAGCTTGTTCAGTACCATCTATTGTAGAAATATGCTTGCATGTTACGGTCATTTCACCATTATCGGCGTATGAAACAGTATAACTATCCGTAAAATTTACATCAGGATTAAGAACAGCCTGGTTTGAAGTAAAATCAAAACTAATTACTCTGCCTTCACTATCTTTTTTAATATTTACATTTCTTGATTTACCTTTATAATTATAATTAAAAACATTTTCTTTTAATTTTATCTTTATTATTATTCTTATTTTTTTTTTTTAGCTAATTTTTCTAATATTTTATATAATTCATTATATGAAAAATGGGCCCCATCTTCATAAACTTGTTATTCTTCTTCATCATCTTTATTATAAAATATTCCTTTATATTCATCATTATTATTATCAACCATTATAAAATTCTTTGAAAAATAAAAATATTTTATAAAATAAAATCAATTGATTTTATTTTTATTTTTTTTAATTTATAATATGTGTTTTATAGTATTATTAAATAAATTATTTATGAAATATAATGTATTCATTAAATTAATAAAGAAAATATTTTTTTAATTATTGTATGAATAAAAATAATCTTTAAACAAAATTTTAAAATTGAAACTTAAGAATTCAATTTGAATCTCAAAAATTAATTTTAATAAAATTCTTCATTTTATTTTTATAAACCAAAAAAATTTTTTTTAAATAGTTATTTTTGATTTTTTAAATTTTTTTATATAATTTTTTCTAGATTAATTAACAAAATTATTTAAATTCTTATATTATAATTTATAAAATATTTTTAATGTCAGATATTACACCAATTACCCCAGCAACTTTAATTGAAAAAGAAGAAAAAAAGACAAAAGGAAGAATATATGATTAAATTCAATTATCTAAATACATATGTAAATATAATGAAAGTGCTGCATTAGTAAATGAAAACAATGAATCTTCTGAATTATTAAATAGTTTTATATGTAAAAAGCTACCTCAAATATCAATAAAAAAAATTTTAACTAGATTAATGAAATATAGTAAACCTGAACCTTCAACAATTGTAATTTCATTAATTTATAATGATAAATGTTGTGGAATGACAAATATACAATTAAGAAATTTTAATATTCATAGGTATATTTTTTTAATTATTTTAGGCTTATATTAACATCATTAATATTTGCGATAAAGTATAATGAGGATGATTATTATTCGAATAAATATTATGCAAAAGTAGGTGGAGTGAATTTAAAAGAATTAAATGAATTAGAATTTAATTTCCTATTATTGTTGGATTTTAATACTTTTATTGATGATAATACTTATAAAGAATATATTGAGCAATTAAAAATTTTACTTATTAGGAAAATAATGATATTATAAAGTATTTTAAAAATTATAAATAACAAAGTAATTATATTATCTTATTCATGTTAGATAAGAATATTTAAGAATAATTTGTATAAAAAATTTCATTTAGTTTTAGAATATATATAGTTTTAATAAAAATAAATTATAATTTATCATAAAAAAAGATTTAAAATTCTATAATAATAATGCTGTGAAAGTTTTTAATTTTTTATATAATAAAATAATTTCATAGTAATTCTAACATAAGATTTATTATTTGCATTATATATTCAAAAACAATCAAAATAAAAAATACTTTTTTTTTGAAATATTCATTTTATAAAATATTTATATTAAAATATTAAAAATATAAAATAAAATCACTTGAATTTTTTTAAACCATTAATTTTTAAAATTAAAAAAACAATTATGATTTTTACAGAAAAAGAGAAAACCTCTCAAAGAAAATCAGTAAAAACATTACCATCAAATCAAATAGGTTTACTTTAACTTCATTCAACTCAATCAGTAATTTATATTAAAACATCAGGATTATTTCAATTTAATTCAGCATTAGATACAGTAGTAGAAGGAAAAAAAAGAGTAGATTATACAAAAAAAATAATATTTGAAAATCTTTTGAAATTAACTCTTCAAGACTTTTAGGAAAAGTTCTTTTGGAGAAATTTACATTGCTCAAGATATAGAAAATAATTATCAATATTGTGCTTTAAAAATAGAAAAAAGAACGAAAAATTATTTTTTAAAAATAGAAAGAAATGTAATGGAATTAACAAAAAAATCAATTGGTTTTCCTCAATTAATAACATTTAATTCTCAAGGAGAAAGTAATTATTTAGCAATGAATTTATTAGGACCAAATTTATATGAATTATTTGATGTTTGTGATGGTCATTTACAATGCAAACTGCTTTATTAATAGGAATTCAAATGTTAATTTAAATACAAGAATTACATTCTAAAAATTATTTACATAGAAATATTAAACCAGAAAATTTTTTAATTGGAATTGGATATCATTCAAATATAATTTATATAATTGATTTTGGATTAAGTAAAAAATATAAAGATTCAAAAATGAATCATTTACATTATAGAGAACATAAGCCTTTAACTGGAACAACGAGATATTCTTCAATTAATAACCATTTAAGAATTGAACAAAATAGAAGAGACGATTTAGAAAGTATTGGTTATGTTTTAATATATTTTATTAAAAAAAGATTACCTTGACAAGGAACATTAGGAAGCACTAGACAAAGTAAATATAATAAAAAATTAGAGAAAAAATTAATGATACCTGTTGAATTATTATGTAAAGATTTATTACTAATGGAATTTACTCTTTATATGAAATATGTTAAAAGTTTAAGATTTGATGAAAGACCTGATTATGATTTTTTAAAAGGCTTATTTACTGACTTATTAAGTAGTTTATATAGTGAAAAATTTTATTATGATTGGACTTTAAAATATCCAGATAATGGAAAAAATGTTATTTTAAAACTATTAATGAAGAAAATGAAAATATTATTCAGAAAGTTAATAAAGATTCAAAGATTGAAAAAAAAAATAATAATGAGGGTTCTTTTAGTTGTAGTTCAAAGTATGACTCTGAACAAGAAGAAGAAAGTAGTATTGATGACAAAAATAATTTCAAAAAAATAGTACTGATGAAGATGATGAGAAAGAAAGTTTAACTAATAATTTGATTAATGTGCTTAATTTTGAAGATAAAAAAGAAAATAATAATGATAATGATAGACAAAATGATAAAGAAACTAATAATGATTTAAATAAAGATAAATCTTTCAGTGATGATGATTTTTAAAACAATTATTAATTTATTTTTATGATTAGTATTAATTCAAAAAAAAATAAGGATTATCAAAAATATTTCAAAATTAATAAAAAAAGGAATTTAATATTAAAATAATTGCAATAAACATTTTTAATTAAAATTAGTATAATTAATTTTTAATTTATAATATTTTAAACTTAACAATTATCATATTTCATAATTTAAACATATAATAATTATTACAATAAGATAAATGATTTTAATTTAAATCATTTATTCTTTCAAAAAAATTTCCTTTTGATTTGGTTTATAAAAATTGAAAATTCTTGACAAACATTAATTGTTAATTGTTATCTAGAATAATAATATTTTTTATATTTACTAACATAATGATGAAAAAAAGAATACGAAAGTTTAGAAAATCCTAATTAATAATATAAATAGAATTAATTGTATTAAAAGATATGTTTGAATCATTATCAATTTTTTGAAGAATAATCAAATATAAATTATATTAAATAATTTAATTATAAATCTCATTTTTAAGAGATTTGAAGATTTAGAAGAAATAATCACTTCATTTTAATATTGAAAAAAAAAACCATTAAAATTAAATAATATTAAAATAAATTTCATTCCAAGAGAATAATTCTTTTTTATTTTAATATATTTTTTTTGAGATATTAAATTAATTGAATGATAATAATAATAATATATTAATTAATTAAATTTTTTTCCCATAAATTTTGATTTATTCCATTATTGAATAATGTGATATTTATATTATTTTCTTTAAATTCTTCAAATATAAGAATTTTATCTTTAATATTAAAATAGTTTAGTATTTCAGAAAAAAAATTTTATTTTTACTTTTTGAATATTCTATAATATTATCAAATATATTTTTATATTCATTTTTTTCATTTTTTAAACATAAATAAGATATTATTAACATAATATCATAAAAAAGATATTCTATATTTTTTAATTATTTCATTTTTTAGTGTTAATTGTATCTTTTTATTTATTTTATTTCCTAAATAAGTTATTAATATATAAATATTAAATATAAATCAATATTTTTTTCATTCAATTTCTCTTTTATAAAAAATTCTATAAATATCATAAATTTTGTATTTAAATATTTAAACATATTATTTATTTTTGTTAAATCTTGTTCTTTTTCTTTATTAATATATTATTCAATAAAAATTAATAATATTTTTTTTTGTTTATCGAATGATTAATTGAATATATTATATTTAATCTCTCTAATGATTTATTTATGTTATTTTGCTTTTTAAATTGTTTGAATATTTCTTTCATATAATTTTATAATTTTTCAAACTCAGGATTATTTATTGATAAAAATTATTATAATTGAAAATATTAATATTTGTTATTTTATTTAATGAATAATATAATCAATCATCAATAATATTAAAAATTAATTTATTATTATTTTGACAATTATTCTAATAAATATTTTTAATGGGGATTGGGCCCAATTCCTAATCCCCAATTTTTTTTCATATTTAAAAAATGTAATATTCATTTAATATATTTTTAAATATTTTCAATATATTTTTTTTTTCATATTAAAAAATTTTTATTAAAAATAATAATATATTTACAAATCTCATATACATTCATTGTTTCATATTAAATATTTTTATAATTAATATTTAAATTCATTTTTTTATATTTTTTTATTATTAATTATGAAATAAATAATAAAAGTAAATTAGCCTGAATAAGAATCTCTAAAAATCAATCAATGTTTAATTCTTAAAAATATATTAAACATTGACCTTCCCATAATATCAAAAGAAAATCTAAATAATTCAGGTATACAATATACGTTACAATCCACATTTATATTATGATAATCCCTTGATAAATCACTTATTAATTCAATTTTTTCTACAATAATATATTATAAATAATATTCTATAACTTTTCTCATAGTTTTTCACATTTTTTTTCTCTTGTTTTTAAATAAACTTGTATTTGTGTAATTATTACAGGTACATTATCTAAAGGATATAATTTCATTATTTCATAAATAATTTGTCTATCTCCATTTTGAAATCTATTTCCTTCTGTACAGTATAATATAATATTGAAATAATGATCAGGGTCCTTTTTTAGTCCTTCATTAACTATTCTTGTAACTTCTTTAAAATTGATTCTTAAGGATTTTATAATCTAATCCTTGAGTATCTAATTTCTCAGAACTATATAAAACTGAACTTTGAGTCACAGATATTCCATCTCCTTCAGATAATAATAAACTTTCATTTATAAATTTACTTTTTCCTACTTACCAATTACAATGAAAATTTATATGCTCAATTGAATTTTTTTCTTTAATGTTATATTCAAATATTATATTTTGTGAATTTATTTTAAAAGAATTTAAATATTTAGAGGAATAATGTATATATTCTTTTGTGAATTGTTTCATTTTGGAAGATAAAATTACTTTGAATTTAAAAATACATTAATATTATAAATTTTTCTATATATTTTTTAGATTTCCAAATTTTATCTTCTATTAATTTTTTATTTTAATTGAATGCATTTTTTAAATCTTGAAAATTTTTTTCTTTTTCTTCTTTGATTTTTTTTCTTCTTGGAGTTCATCATTCAACTTTTGATTACTTCTTTGAAGAGTATAATATTGAGATTGAAGACTTGAATATTGAGAATTTAAACTTGAAAGAGAAGAATTCAGATTATCATATCCGCCTCGAAGGTATAAATATTTATAGTTCACACTTGAAAGAGCATTATTAAGATTATTATACCGAGACTGAAGACTTGAATAATCAGATTTAAGTTGTTCTATATATTTGTAATATTTTTTTAATACAACTTTTATTACTTTTTTTCAAGAATCAAAATCACTTTTAGTATACAACAACCAGTTGGAATCACAAATATCTAATATATCAATTGATTCAATACCAGAATCAATAGCATTTTCAATTTTAGAGAATAATAATTATCACAATAAATGTATCTTAATCTATTAAATATTGAATAATTATCAAAATAAATATAATAATTTAGTTTTAGTTCGGCCATTAATGAATAAAATAAAATAATTTTTTTTGTTTAATATTGAATTAAATTATTTTTATTTCAGTAACAAAAAATGTTTTTATTCAAATTATTAAATTACTTAAAATCCCCATATAAATAAATTATTTTATAAATTTAATTAATTTAATCATTTTATGATAATTTAATCCTTATATAAAAATTGAAGGTAATCATGGCTTCGGGAATAAAATGTATTAATAAATTGAAAAAATAAAAAAATAGAAGAAAAACATATAATTAACAATAACATAAAATAAAATCAAATAGAAATAAATAAGAAAAAGAAATAAATAATAAAAAGTCAGAATTAATAAAATAGCCCAAAATGAAAATATTTTTTTAAATAAGATAATCAAAAATTATATTTCTATTTAATATTTAGTTTTAATATTATATATTCTATATTATAATAGAATTATCCTTTTAATCTTCTATAATTATATATTTGATTAAAACTTCTTTCCAAATCTCTTAAAGCTCTTTGATATCCCTCTATATATCCTGAATTATAAAAAGCACCTCTATTTTGCTTTAATGGTATTTGATAAGTATGATCTACTTGAACATTCCCAAAATTAAACCTTTTTGTAGTTTTTCCAATAGTTAAGGAATTCATTGAATATATAATAATTTTTTTACTTTTATACTTTTGAAAAAAAAGTTAAATTATTATTTTTTTTGAGAACAATAAAATGTTTTAATTCATCTTTCTTTTAATTTAAATA